>APFE031431267.1:0-12535 GCA_000404065.3 Pinus taeda
CAAAGAGCACCTGTGGAATCAAAGCAACATAATACTATTGAAGAACAGAGATCTATATTCATAAATAACACAGGACCAGATATGTATTAACCACACAAACGCATATACAATCAAACATACAAGAATATGGGGGAAAACTTGAATAACTTTATTAATATCAAGAATAGCAAGAGGATTACAGCCAATAGTTCTGACCCAACATCATCCTCCAGCAAGAAAGCCCTTCTTCACCTCAAGTAAAGCTTAGATCACCCAACACTATGAAGTTTCACCAGAAAACCAACAACGCATCTCTACAAGATACAAGATTCCAGCCTCTGGATCTCTGTGATGAGGGATCCATATATAAATGATTGTAGGGGGGTGAGTCATCTTATGGGGTTTTGATTAGTGTCCTCTCTCTGATAGTTCTTGATTCCACTTGGAGACTGATGATCTCTTACTCATCCCTGGTCGAAAATAGAGAGGCAAGTGTCAGAGGGGAAGCTTTTGGAAGATTCTATGATCTTCCACCTTGCAAACTGTCTCTGCCATTTTTCCATTCTCGCCTATCGCACCCTACATAGGGGCCATCCAGTATGCATCGCACCCTTTACACTGGGAAGGTGATATGCATTGCACCCTCTACACTGGGTATTCAGTATGGTCCAGTTTTGACCATTTCTGAGCAGTTTTTAGTGGAGAAATTTTGGGAGATGATGTAATTAGCTGACCTTGTTCCTTTAGGTAGTGAAGCAACACTTTTAGGCACTTAGGAGCCCTCAGTTTATGGACATTTATGATTGGGTTTTTAGTGCCCAAAAATGTCTATAGCACAGAACATTTGCTAAAACGAGCCTATTGCTCCAGAAAAGCTAAAACAGTGCTAGCTACCCTCCAAAGAGGAATCAGAAACCGCCTAGGTACACCAACGGTGTGTCGCTGCATATGAGCGGGAAACTCCCTCATAGGAAGGGGTGGGACACCCATAGTAAAACCCTCTAGGTTTCTCAGAACCTCACGGAGACTGTTGGCATCACACCCTCCAGCATGTAGTTGGCTGCCTCGTCGCACATAGCAAGGTTCACCTGCAGGTCTTATTGGTGCCACATCTGTGTTAAGCATAAAAGTTTCATGTCAGTTCTTATCTCATCGTTAAAAAACATTACATACACATTCAAAAGCATAAAAATACTTAAGTACTATCAAAATTATTCTCATCTTGAGGACCCCAGTTGGTCCCGGGCGGTAACATCAAGTCTGGGTCACCTGTAAAATCCATGCCTTCGTAGGCATAGTCGTCAACAATCACAATCTAGCTGCGAAGCCACTAGAAGAAGTCTTCGTCAAAAAAGTGTGGGAGTGGTCCTCCTCCTGTGCGAGGATCAAGTGATGACCAATGACCCTGCCTTGGCTCCCTCAGATCCAAGGGACCTAAGCTCACCCGTGGGTGCTTGACAGGTACCCTCTCAAGGAAAAATGAGACTATGATAGTACCATACCCAAAACTGTGTTGGGTACGGGTCTTGCATGCTGTCAATTCTGCCTTCAACTGGTGAAGCACTGCTTCACACCAGTTGAAAATCTGGGGCTGGACACAGTCAATGGCAAGCAACAGTTGGGCCTTTGTCGCTACATGGGTACTTTTGACCCCGCCAAACACACAATCAACCATAAAACTTCCCTCATAGACCGAGATCGAATCCTCTCTATCGGTACTCGGTTGGTGACTAACCCACTCCCAAGGATGCAGTAGATTTGGACCAACTCTGAAGTAGACCGTGGATTTGACCTGCCACCGGTGAGGTTTGCTTGTGCCCCATGGCATGAAAAACCAGTCAAAAAGTAAATATCATCCTAGTCAATTGCCAACTCTTGATCTCTAATTCAGAACACTTGCTCATGTTCATCCCAGCATTGTATGATCCATCTTAGTAAATCCTCTTGTCCTTTCATTAGCTCTAGCCTTGCATACTTCAACAAACCACAGTGGCACAATGCAAGTATGCAAGTTGGATCATTGCACATCAGAAATTCCTCATTATCATGGGCCCGTTCTCTCCATAGGTGAGTCATTTCAGCCTAAAACCTACACAAAATAACCCTAAAAATAGTTAAAATGGGGAAAAATCACTTAAGGAATCCATGCATGATGGTTTCAAATGTGCCCTACAGCCCTAACACCCCTCCAAGTACTGCACAAGGAAGATTAACACCCTCCAGTGGCTTGTACAAAGCGTTTAACACTCTCTACTGGCCATTTGGAGGGCGTTAGTGTGCAAAATTGGCTCTAGGGCACCTCATATCTACAAATTTCCACCCATGAAACTGTTAAAAAAGGTTTAATAATTCATAGAGCAAGGTTTTAGCTCTCACCTGGGATTGACGGCATGTCGAATGGTTGCCCGGATCTCCTACAATGGTCCGCGGAAAATCTGCTCCTCTTTAGCTCCAACAAAGCTCTCACAAACTTCAAAATAGTGAAAATGATGCACGTGAAAGCTCAAAACATCTCCTTACATAACTTTGAGAGATATGATTTTTTTTTTTTAAATCATTAAAGAGGAAGTAGTCCATTCTACATGATTTTTGATCATGCATGAACCCATATAATAGGAATTGCTGCTTTTTTATACTTTTTACTGCTTTTGATGAAAGTACTTTCAGGAATGAAAGCAGTAAAAGCTGCATGCAGTTCTTTATAGAGCACTGTTAGGGATATTTTATTGCTCTTTAAAAAATATAAACATCCCCGAGTTTTCATCGTTAAGCTCGTTAAAATCTATCTAACAATGGTAGAGCACTTTTGGAGACATTTTATTGCTCTTTAAAAAATATAAACATCTCCGAGTTTTTGTAGTAGGGCTCATTAAACATCCATACCACAATCAGTAAAGCACTTTTAGGGATATTTTATCGCTCTTTAAACAATATAAACATCCCTGAGTTTTTCATCATTTGGACTCGTTAAATACATGCAAACGATGCTCTGAGCACCTCTCTTTTGATCTTGTTCCAGCTCATAAACTGAAAAAGACCAACGAAGCATCCGTTTTAGGAATTTTTTTCTCACTCTTTAAACTGAAAAAATCCCAAGCTGTGTCTTACTACTCATTAAACATGCTAAATATGACCCGAACATTCTTTCAGGTACTTTTTCTTGCTTGTTAGAAAATGAAAAATCTTGAGTTTTTGTTACTGAGATCGTTAAAGTGTCACGAAAAAACACGAGTTTAGTCTGTCACCTTGTACTCATAACAAATGAGGTCGAAATCTATTAGAAAAAGGTTTCTCTTTATCTGGGTTCAATAGATTAAAATATGGAAAATTAACCTATCTGGGTATACTATTAACTTTTTATCGCCCCCGGTTAACAACTATGACAAAGGGACCACCATGGAGTCTCTCTTTACGATCTTTTCAGACTCTCTAAATATGAAAAGACCACCGAGTTGTCTAGTTTGGAATCTTTAAATACACAGATAAGATATAGAGTCGTTCTTTTTACGATACTTTTCGGACTCTTAAAAGATGAAAAAAACGATGAGTTTGCGTGTCTGGACTCATTAAGCTAATCAGATAGGGAAAAGAGTCGTTCTTTTTGTGATCATTTTCAGACTCTTTAAACATGAAGAGATTGATGAGTTTACCTGTCTGGACTCGTTAAAAAATGAGACGAGGAAAGTGGACAATACAACTGTATCCTGTGTTTGAAAGCATGGTTTGGCAACATTCGTTCCCTTGAACATGGAATTCCCTCAGATAAACCATCATTTTGATATCCTGAGTATGAACCCTACCAACCTATGAGTTTTTAGCCTATATACCCTGATGTAATTGCATCTCTGTATCTTAAACACTCTGTAGTGTTCATGAGTCTGGTGCTGTCTAGTTAAAACCGTTGTCATGCATTCTATTGTTCAAGGGTTCCCACTTGTTTCCTCTATCAACCAATCCTACATATCCTTTCATCATGCCCTCTATTGTTTAGACCCAAAATCTCAAAAGATTCTTCAAAAAACAAAATCATCCTTGTCCGGTTCGTGTCGACTAATGTAGGACACGTCATTGCCTACCTGTCGACAGGTTTCTTCCTATCGACTTCAACACTCTATCTAGGAAGATAACTCAAAAACACATGCAGTGCCTTGGTGCTTGTAGACATTAGTGGCAGGTTCCCTTGTGTTTGATCACGGGTTTTCATTATTGGCTCTTGGTTAAGCGATTCTACGAGTGTTCAACGACAAAAAATATTTCACACTCGTTAGTTTGCAATATGCATCTTGGAGACCATCACCGTTATGGGTGGCCTTCCTCGCATCTGCTAACAGTATCCATTATTGGCTAGTAATCAGATGATTTTGTGCATGTTCGACGTCAACACATATTATCACATGTACCGATCTATGTTGTTCGGCGAAGCGGGAATCAAGACCTTGGGTAGAGGTTTGCATCATTCAACCCTGTTTCCTCTCCCAAGCTGCGATATTGTTCTTTGGAAACAACCATTTCTTGATGATCTATTATGACACTGGATTTTCCCTGTGCCATATTGGCGACCAGCATTGTTATTTCTCTGAGGAGAAAATTACTCTGACATAGCTACTAAGCATGGGAATGCCCAACTCAGGACATGATTTTAGCAGTTTATATATAGATATGTATCTTTGTTGTATCAGGTTTTCCTTGCCGCCCGAAAATTCTCCCTCTCTCTCTACAAAGATTTTGACAACAAATTATAGTGTTTTTTCATAAAGTATTTCTGCCATTGTCTCTGCCTTTGATCTCATACTTTAGGGGGCATCTGTTATAGGAAAAATTGACCTCCTAATCAACTGAGAGGCGAAAGACAAGATGACTGAAGCAATGACCACAATTGCAGGCCCAGAATCCACACTAACGCTCTCTATACACTGACAACCTACTTTATAAAGCTTGTTACCAAGCATAAAGGAGTGTTAGTCACCCTACTAACTCTTGTGGTTAGACCAGGGGGAGTGTTAGTGAACTTAAGTGATGTTCAAAAGGTCATGTGAATGAATCTGCTCATAAATATCTAGATATTAAATCCAAAAATTTGTGCAAGAAAAGCAAGGAAACTCCAAAAATCAAGATATTTGGAAAAATTCTATTATGAGAATGAAGGAAAATGGGAAAAAGCTTGTAAATAGGGTAGGTTCATGGTTATTTCCCTAATGAACTCTAGATGGAGCTTGGTAGCCCTAATTCGATTTCTATATAGGCAATGAGAGGGCCATTGCAAAAGATATCAGAGCATTTGGAAGGATAGCCCATAAAGCTGTTGTGAACTGTCAAATTCTTGAAGGAGCTAGCTGAAAGAAGAAGAGAGAGAGAGGAAGAAGGGGTAAGGAAGGCTGATACAACGGATTGTTGTAATCACTCTTCCATTCAGAATATAGAACTGTAGTTGCGTTCCTTCTCCAAAGTGTTGGTGATATTGTGTATTTATTTGTTCATTTTGATGCTTGTTGAGTTGAGTAGTTAAGTTATACAATTATACATTTTTGTTACAGATTCTTACATTTGTTTTTAGAAGTGTATGCTGTGATTGGTTTGCCTTGTCCTTTGTGTAGGAATTGTCTTGGAGCTGGCTTATAAGGAGTTCTTCTTGCCGCACGGAGATCCCCAAGCGAATCTAGAAGGTGTTATCACAAAACCTAGCCCTGATTAGGCTGCTGATCAGGTAGACCTTGAGTAGCTATTTCAAACCAACTTTTGGCTGAGGCTTAGCCTCCTCAAACTGAGAGGGCTCTCTCACTAGGTTAAAGATTTTGATAATGAATTAGATGGCTAACTCTATGAGACAAGTGAAGAAATATGAATGGTTGAACACAATCAGTAAACATCCATTGGGCTTATGGAGTCAAGAAATGCTTCAGTATGACAATAAAATTAGCTTTACATGGAATTCAGGGCATCTAGAATTCAGCATATGAAGGGTACATCAGTAGCATAAAGGAAAACACAGTCTACAAATGTATGATGGAATTTAGAGCCTAACCAATGAATTTTAAGTATCATACATTCATACTACTGCAAATAAGGAAATAAGGACAAACATAAACAAGCCACCATTGAACTATTTCTAAATCCTGAGAAGTAAAGCCAAAGTCTGCATTCATAAAAACATAATCTTCTACAATGGCACAATATGAGTCTTTCTCTGAAAATTTCCAACCATTTGTGCATCACATCTTCTCCAATATATAGATTTCATTACATGACTTAGATTCCTCCTCCAGCATGAGGGGAATTCGAATTTTCCATCATTGACACCTATTCTAACCATAAAACAAACCTTTAAATGCATTTGACAGCTAACTAGCAGTCCTAGAGACCTAATACAACTAGGAGTGTAACTCATTATTATGATTACAACAACCTTATATAAACATTTAAATGCATTCTTTGACAACTACAACCTCATGAAGTCGAATTTGAGGAAGCCTCCCACGTTGTCACCCGACTGCTGATGACAAACCCTAGAAATTAGGGAACATGTTTGCCTGTTTTTAGGCTTAGGATCCTTGAAAATGGCACGTGGGACAGAGCCCTTATCTTCTCACTCATGACATATTTTATGAAACTGAAGGAGGTTTTTGTATTCCATGCTGTCTAGAACAAAAAAATTTCTTGTTTTTTTAAAACACTTCTCCAGCAGTCCATAATCTGTCCTTGAAAAATATGTGTCAAACAGGAAAAATATGTTCTCTGAAATTAGGGTCTCAAAGAAAGCTTCTTATCTCCCAACTGAAAACACTTATGAAGAAAGTGAGATAGTTTATTGTATCTGGAGAGTTTATGAAGAGAAACCTATTTCAGAATTCCAAAATACCTTTTCCCGTGACCAGAAACTGAACTTGAAAAAGACTGCTAAAACCATAAGCCAAAGCTTGACTTTCAGCAGTTTCGTAGCGCAAGTTTAACCATAAATGCCTCCCACCTCAGAACGAATTTGAAGAAACTGAAAGAGGTTTTTGTAGTTTGGTATGTTAGGAAGAAACGTCCCTTTCATTTTTCAAAATTGAGTTCTCATCTGCTCAGGAACCCGTCTGGAAGTTGACTAGTAAACACAGAAAATAGAGTTTTTTATGCTGAAACTGGCTTTTTTCAGGGGTTTCGTAGTGCGCTACGAAAACTCCTAGTTTAGTGATTTCATATTGAAAAACTGGTTTTTTACACTGTCTGCACTATGAAAATGTGGATTCGTAGCAAGTTTCAAAAAATTTCCAAAATGGCTAAACACATGACTTTCAAAACATGATATGAGATCTATGAAGTGTAAAACAAGGTTGTTGAGCTTTATTTGATGATGGAAATGAGACTCTAACCCTATGACTTAGACTCTAAAAACCATAAAAGTGACTTAACCACCATCTAGCTTTATGAATTAGGAACAAATGTAAAATGTAAATCTTGACACAAGCTTGACACATGGAAATAATGTGTGATGTGGGACCAGTGATGGGCAAGAATGGAGTGTTGACCCTATTTGACCATACCAACAAGACTCTTTTCTAGATCTTAGACACTAAAGCAACCATGGAAAGACTAGACCAAGACTAACACCAATCCTTTGGAGTAGAATTGATGCTCCGAATTTAGAAATCATTTCTTAAGTGATAACAGAAGGAACCAAAGGTGATCCTCTTTCCATACCTTATCAATTTATGTTTGATAGATGAACATGTGTGTAAGTGGTAGCTTTTGCAGATAATATTACAGTTTGTTGAAGGTCCCGGGAAGGCCTTTGAGGGTAGTTTTCATCTCGTGCATTTTATCCCATAGCACCCAAAAATAATGTAAAATAATAGAAAGTGAGTCAGCCTACCCATGGTCCGCGGACCATGGAAATGTTTAAATAGAGTGAGGCTCTAAGGGTAGGAGGTAGCTTTAGAGAAAGAGATCTGATTTATTATGGGTTTGTTAAGGCAAGATCACTCTGAGTCTATAACTCTGTGTCGCGGGTCATAGTAGGATATAGAGGCTCCACAGCTATGTGTGCGGAGGCCTGGTAGAGTCCACAACTGTGTGCGCGGACCCCTGCAGCTGTGTGCACATGGCTAGAAGTTGATTGTACTAAAGTGAATTCATTAATAAAGATAAGTTGGTTATGAAATATTAAGGATCTGGTTATATTCTGGTTTATGCATTGGTTATGATCTATACATTTATGTTTATGTTTTGAGTTCATGCGAAATCAATAAGATTTATGAGTGCGCGCACAAGTTATAACTGTTAAAAGCTTAAAGATTAGATCTGATCAATAGTAAAGTCATTAATAATAATAATTAAGGAACGCTTTGTTGTGGGTCCTTGCAGAAGCCTGACGGCAGTACAGAGTAGCACGAGGGTGAAGCATGGGTCGCGACCCTTCCAAGTTCCCATCAAGACATTCCTAGGGTGCGGAAACCTAGTTCCACCACCCTCCCATGCTACCTCGGGTGAGACTTCAGTCCGTGCTCCACGGATTGTTGCCAAAAGGGTCGGTAGTGCGGGATTTTTTTGGCTAAACACTTCTGAACCTGGGTTAGGCCCCAATAAGCCAATAGATCCCAATAATTCTTTTAGTGAAGACTTTTTCTTCGATCTAGGATTTTGACACTTCCTTGTAGATCTTGACTTCAAAACACTTTTGGATGAGATGATATTCTAGATCTGTTATGATTTCCTTCTAAAGTTTTGGTCCTTGAGTTCCTCTTGTTGAGATTCCCTTCCTTGATTTGTTACCTTAGCTTTGATATCATGTTGATAAATCTAGGGTATTATGATTAATAGATTTCTCTTTGATGATAACTTCTTGTGAATGATTTTTACTTATTTAGATTAGAATATTTTCCTTAGTTAGATTATTATAGTATTCTTCTTCATCAAAAAACTACCAAAACATAAACAATAAAGGGACAAGAGACACAGAATACAAGTGATCAACTAGGGCCAAAACCTCTCCAACCTGAGAGGAAAACCAAAAATGAATTCTTCTTCTTATAAAGACTTCAATTAGCGAATACCAAAATCAATACCCTTGACATAAAAACCTATCCAATACCAATTCAAAAGATCCTTCTTCACTACTTCTTCTTCTTTCCCAAGTCAACACAAGTCAAATTGCCTTCATGCACTGTAATTCTCGGCTACCCTGAAATTTCGGTTGCTTTCCATAGGCCTGCAATTTGTACCTCTGAAATTTCGCACAAAATTTTTAGGGATTATTTCCTTATTCACTCTACTTGAAGACTTCTCTTGGTGATCTCGGCTAGTAAGGGATCTAGAATGGAGACCCTTTTGATGATTTTCTTAAGGACTGATATGTTACTGCTGAAGAAACCCTAGTTTCTACCACATGCGTGAGGAGATTAACCCAAAAACAATGCCAAAGATATTCTTTCTTCTTATCTTCCTTCTCGTTGGTTAGGAGGTTGTTCTTCTTGTGTTTTTTGTGCTTCTTATATTTTCTTGTATGCTTGACCAAATTATTTCCTAGGTGAAGCTGAGCTGCCCTATATATAGTGGTTTGTTCATCAAAATAAGCCAACTTCTCCTTGTGGCAAGGCCAAAATGCATTTTCTATAATCATCCTTAGGTTGACTTCAAGGATAGCTTGTGACATGGTCTTGGAGGGTTAACAAATTTTACTTTACAATGAATTACATGCCCAAGTGGATATTCAATCCTTTACATTGAATTTACTAGACTTTATGACTTGATGACCAACCTAATAGCTCACAATGGGAGCTTCAAGTAAAAATAAAATTCCTTGATCATGAAACCCATGATTCAAGCATTACAAAAATAATTTTATTTTCTTCTTTACATCAATTACATAAAATCATAATTACAAATGTCATTATGAAGACTGAACCTAGTTACATTTTTCAACATAGACAAGAATAACATCGTCCATCAATATAGTGCATGTGTGATTTTAAACTCACGTCGACCTTCAATGCACACTTTGGTTGACAACCTCCCTCACTTTGGTTGCATTTGTACTTTTATTTTTGTGAGTTTTCTCAACTTTCATATTTTTCCCACTTTTGTTTTCACAAGTGTCACTTTCACATTCATGATTGTCATTATGGCTTGGTTTCATCTTAATAAGTGGTGTTCTTACGTTGTATCTACTCTGATATGTGTCGCTTTCAAGGTAATTCATGTATGCAAGTGTACTTTTCTTGTCTTCTTGAAGTCATAGATGTCGCTTTTAAATATGTTCACCCCTATATGTGTCACACCTTTTCACATCACTACAATTAGTTATGGTGCACTTCTTTGCATTAAACACTCTTACATAATCTTAAACATCTTGCTAAATTGCAAGTTTCATGATCACATTGTATTGTTGTATTTGTTTCTCTCTCACCCAAGATCATGGTTTCTCACCCATCCTCTTAACACTTTTTGTCTCTAAGTGAAATTAAGAAAGAATATGACATTATAATGATGAATGAAAAATAAGATCAATGTGTTTTTT
Organism: Pinus taeda; assembly: GCA_000404065.3. Taxonomy (NCBI): domain Eukaryota; kingdom Viridiplantae; phylum Streptophyta; class Pinopsida; order Pinales; family Pinaceae; genus Pinus; species Pinus taeda. The sequence continues at coordinate 10,475 of APFE031431267.1, forward strand.
ATTATGGTTGTGACTATATATCTCAGAAAGTTTCTCACTTCCTACATGTCAAGAAAAAGTAACATCTTTCTTAGATATTTTCAACATATACTTATATATCTTGATAAATTTCACAAGCATCATCATTGATTTGTTTTTTTTCGTAGTCTCACCTACATTGTCTTTGTATTTGTACTTGTTGTATCTTTTTTTCCTTATATATTATATTTGTAAACAATAGTATAAACGTTTAAATATTTGCAATATATGCTAATATTACTTTATTGATTGTAATTGTATAGTATGCCCCCCTAGGGCATTACTTGATGAGGAGGAGGTGGTTGTAGTACAAGCGCCAATTCAAGAACATTGAGTGAATTATGAGGATCAAGCTAATGATCCTATGGAAGAAGATAATGATGCTGATAACATAGTTGAAGAATATGGGACAAATAGAATGATCTAGGAGACATTTAATAATGTTGGAATGGATGATGATGGCAACCAGTATGATGACTGTTCTTTTGATATACTTGTACTTGAGAGGAAAATTCAACCTCTTTATGAAGTCTCACAAACATCTCTTCTCTATGTTGTATTGTTGCTGGTCAACTTAAAGGTGGTGAATGGTTTGTCAAACACGTGTGACACAACTCCTAAGGTATGTAATATATTTTTTGACATTTAGTACTATATACATGATGAATAATTCTTTTTCCTTTGTTTTTAATGTTAGTACATTGACCATCATTTAATTAATTTGTAACATTTGGATGCAATATCTATGATTAATATTGTTTAGTACATTAACGAGTACCACTTTTTTCTTTTATGTTTTAGATTATTAGGTGAATTTTTGTTACCATGTCAAATGTTTTACCTTGTACATATCGAGATTTACATGCCATTATGAAAGATATTGGAATGGAGTATCAAACTATTCATGCATGTCCTAACGATGATATTCTCTATCATAAAGAACACGTTTCAAAATACAAATGACCAAAATGTGATGAGAGTAGATATCAAACTGATAGAGTTACACAAAATGTGCCTTGCAACATTCTTCGTTATATTCCCATAATTTCACGTTTGCGACAATTTTTTAGGTGCAGAAGCATAACATAACTTATGGATTACCATGCAACGAATATAAGTGAAGATGGTGTTCTTCAAATTCTTGCAGATGGATCTGCATTTAGGAGTATAGAGGAAAAGTGGCCAAAGTTTAAAAGAGAAACTCATAAACTTAGGCTTTCTTTAGTAGCTTATGGTGTCAATCCATCTAGAGAGCCCAGATCTACTTACTTGGTGTGGCCCGTTTTTGTTATCAACAATAATATTCCTCCATAATGTTGACAATGATTGTTCTAGGTATTAATTTGTTTAGAATAAATTTTTTTAACATAATAAAATCTCATTTGTCTTGTTTGTTTCATAATTATGACTTATATTTTTGTGTTTACTCATATATGTTCAATTATGTCTTATAATTATTTCTTATATTTTTTTTGTTTACTCATATATGTAGTAAATTATGTATTCTATGTTCAATCAATTAGGTAAGCACCAGGTCAAAGATATGAATGTATATATCGAGCATATTATCAATGAATTAGTGGAGTTATGGAACAATGTCACTATGTATGATATCTCTAGACAAGTAGATGCACTCAGGGAATTTGAATTCCATACGTTGCTTGTATGGAAAATTCACGATGCCCTAGGGCTAACACATTTTTGTGGTATGTTATAACATTACCCTGCACTTTAATGGTGTTTAATTTTATGCAGTTCATTTCATGTATGTTTTTTAAATAGTTCTTTCATTGTGCATAATTAAAATAATTGATATAAAAATTATTCCATCACTTGCTGGTCTTCAAATAAAGGGTAATTTTTCTATTCTAGTTTTTGGTCCTAAGATGAAATATCATCATTCAAGAAGCTTAGGAAAGGATGCGTTTGATGAGTATAGGAACTTTCTTTCTAAGAACCATAGTGTTACACTGAAATTTGTCACCATGGCTATCTGCAGTTAAATAGCCATTTTGTCCTCCTTGTCAAGCCTCAAACCTTTGC
>APFE031431270.1:0-14210 GCA_000404065.3 Pinus taeda
TTTTTTTTAGATTTTGTGATTACTTTAAATACAAGACGGGGTTGCTGCAGTATCTAACTCCCAACAAACATCAGGAATGTTTTGTATCTCCTCTGTTGTAATCTTCCTTATAGGAATCTCATGTGAAAACCTAAGAAGCTTTGTCTTCTGCATGACTAATCTAGAAACAAGCTCTAAAATACAGAAAATGAATGGAATCCTTGAAAGCCTGCGAGTTGATTGTGGGAAAGCATGATTTCCTTCCCAATCATGAAATGAAATGAAAAGCCACATATTGCATCTCAATTAAAGTGCATATAGTTTTTAAAGAGAATATCTTGACAATCTTTGAAGAGGAATACGAATTTATTCAAGACCCATGTTAATCACTATGGTATTCCAACTACCATTGTGCAGTCTTCCATATTTGGAAAAACAACAAAGTATGAAGGGTCAATATATAAGAATGCACAACAATTTTCATCTCCTTAGTCAACGTCGCACACTCACACCATTTACAATGCTTGAGTCAACCATGCTTGTCTAGACTAGAAGCATTACCAATCGTTGTCTCTTCTTTATAGTATTGAGTTCGTATTGAGTTCACAAATTATCAGGCGTAATAACTACATTTTAACACATTCTCAAGCACTGAGTCGAATAAAATGTTGTTCTTCAACTTTTATGGACTGACATAGGCTTCAACCCAATCGGTGAATATGAACAATTCATTCTACTAAAACTTACTAGAATCTCACAACCATAGTCACAAAGGAGTTCTTAACTTCTTAAGGCACTCACTTTGATAACCAATTACGTTAATTTATGGAGATATTTTCTCAAAGTTGTCAAAGATCTCAACTTCACCTTCTACAACCACACACTAGTAAGAGACACCTTCAAATAAAGTATAACATAGATGGCCATATTGTGAACCACTGCACAAAAACAAATATTGAAAAGATAAAGAATTGTTCAATTCCATTCTACTTGTCTGCAGTTATCTTGTGGTTACCTCATGAATCCTTGATTTAGGTTTCAACTTATTGAGCCACACTAACCCTGAAAGAGTATCACAAATATCAAATGAGTATGGATATTTTTCTCTCTCTATCCACACATTGATAGTGATTAATACAGTTCTAGCAAAACATTCTCAGTGCTAGATATGGAACTTCCTGTGTTTCTTTTAATTAAGCACTCTCCTAGTATATTAACTTTGCAATATTTGTTAAATTATGAAAATATTCAAATCTAGTTAAGTTTAGGTTTTAACTCTCTTTAATATAATATAAAAGCTGAATATTTTGTAAAGATTTCACCGACACCATTCATTTGTATTCCTGAATAATAGAGTAAGTTACTGTTGGACACCTAATCCTCTATAGGTTAGTGTGGAAGCGGAATAGACTAATGAAGTCCAAGAGACCTTGGGATGTGAAACCCAACGGTCACACCATGTACTATAAATGTATATGATTTGTTAATAATAAACGTACTCTCATGTTTTATCTTTCATACTCCTTCTGCCATGTGTGTGTTTAACATGGTATCAGAGCGGGCGCTCTCGTGCCCTGCTCCATTTGGAGCCACTTGTTTCATTTTGTGGCTTGACCTCTCTATGCATGTCAATTCTACCATTTCTACTCCGTGTAAGAAGCATTTCCTCTGCTCTATTAAATTCATGCATTGGTTACGAAACAATGACAGTTGACCGTGTATGCATCCCCAGAGATGGGTGATTTATTCTCTGAGTAATTTTTTGTGAGTAATTCTCTGTGCGCGTAGTTTATATATGTGTTGGTTCATACGCTGGTTCATGCATTGATTCATATGTTGCGGTTAATATTCTTTGTGCATTGTTTGTATGTCGTATCGGTTTCCCATAGCTCCAGTGTAGTTGTCGAAAAGCTTACATTATTTAAAGAGTTGTGGGTATGAGTTATGCATGTATGACATGTGTTATTTCTTTCTCTTTAACCTACCATTATTCATACCTATCCCTTTGCTAGCCTCGCGCTCTGTTAGTGACCGTTCACCTTCTGGTTGGTAAGCCTAAATTGAATGTAAGGTAGGAAAGCTTCTTTCTTGTGGTTAAAGCAAGCATACTGATATGACACTTTTCCAATGGAGGTTGAAGTTTGCATTTGGTTATATGTTGTGAGTTTTTACATTGAATATGCACTGAATCACTGATTGGAGCAGTTTTTCGACTAAGAGAGACTAAGAGAGCAGCCATCAACAACGCTAGCAAGGAAGGTTGAGCAAGAAGTAGATGAGCGGTGACTCTGCATAGTGCTCCGTTGACATGCGAAGTTCCTGCAAATGTTTGGTGCATTGAAAATCCTATTGTACGTTTAAAATCTTTGCTTCAACTTCTATCTAAAGGGATAAATGTGTCTAGACCTCAGCCACTTTAAAACAAATACCTTACGCATCTGCCTCCATTAAGGATCATATGGAGCAAAGGCCACATCCGAGGAATTATAGGAAAAGCATTTGATACCAGTAGAAACTTGTCTTCACAGAGGCCACAGGCCATTCCTTAGGATTGCTGATGCGTTTGAAGGTACACCAACATAAAACTAAGCCATTCCTTGCTATCCTACTACGTGGAGCCATTTCCAAACAGAGATCAACATTTGCAGAGGAGAATTAAATTGGTGGGATTGTTGGACTTGTACACCATTGGCTGCGTATAATGCTATAGCTATGAAGGAAGCGTGTGGCTCAGGCTCGAGGCTCATCTTCTGGAAGGAAACCCGAACACCCAGTTACAGCTATTCCTTATTTAATTGCATGGACGAGCTCCCTGGTTTCTTGGGACTACATATTGGTTGTGAAACTGAGGATAATGGTCATGGAGCACACTCAGAAGCTTAACCAGGCCTATCAAATAAATTTTGGGCTGCATATTATTTAGAGGAGGGAGCATATGCGCTGTAGGAGGTAATACAAAGCTACAAGCAAGTCGTGTCACATGCTTGAGGCATAAAATAATTTCTCAAGAGGTTGTGTCCCCTTTCTGAGGATAACCACGAATTTTGGAGCATTATAAAGACAATCAAAAGATTATTCCTCACTGTTGTAACCTCATTTAGGAGACTGTCTACCATCTCAAGGCATAGTTGAAGAGGATTGTTGATGTCAAAGACCCTTGTGCAAGTTGAATCTGTGTAGCCATTTCTGGACCAACATCTAATTTCTGCCGCGTTGAACATTGTGTACTAAAACATCGTGAGTGCTTTGAACCAATATTGCTTGAGTATAAGCTAGAAACAGAAGAGCACTTTTATAAAACTTAGCAAATTCTTGTCTCAACTTATGATACTGAGATGAGACCCAATGGTAGTTTGCATAAACAAAAGGATCTATATCAGTCATACTGTCAAGTGTATTTTTGCCCTCATCTAGTAGCTTTTTACATTCTTTCTGTTCACTTTGTTCAAGTTTTAATGCAGCTATTTGCCTTCTAACATATAGTATTGGTTCCTCAATTCGTGTATCCCTTGTGGCACAAAGCTTCTCGATTACTCCCTCTAAGTAGCTGATAGCAGCTTCCCTTTCTATGCATTGACAAGAAACAAAAACAGAAAAAAGTGCAAGCTTAAGTAGAATGATCTTTGTCTCAAAATCTGACATAAAATTGTGATATAGTTGGATAAGCGCATCACCAGCCTGGAAAACTGTGATGGCTACGAACTGTTCGAGCTTCAGAGTGATAAAAAAGTGATGTGTCCATTGGATGATAACCATCTTGATCTAATGCGTTCTTCATCAGAATATTCAACAATGCAAGTAACATCGTCAGCAAAGTAATCACCTGAGTGAATGCTTACTGGAAAACCTAATTTTCCGTCTGTAATCATAAAGGGCAGAGAACAACATATACCTGCAAATGGAGATAACCAGGGAAGATATAGAGAAACTTCTAGTGAATCAACTGCAAATGTGTTGCTTTTTTCGGAAGGAAATGAGAACAAAGAATGCATGTCTACTGAGAATGATTTAAGGTCATGGTCAGTTGAGGAAAGACAGATGGCAACCACTGTCTGTTTTAAAGGCCAAACATATATACCTGTAACTATTGCTGCAAGTTTAACGGAGGATTATTGTCCACATGCAAGGGGACAACATGTTTCTGTTGCAATGGCATATCCTTGTGCCAAGTTTGAAAATACCAATGTAAATTTTGATTTCGAAGACATGAATTCTATGCAAAAAGAAAATGTTGGGTGTCTTTCTCAAAGCACAATCTTTGTAACATCTATAGGGAAAAGTTGTACACTTTATGGAGGTTTAGTCCATTTGGATAGAAAAGCATCTCCAACTTCAGAGTCTGATGCTTCCCTAGGCATTGAGAGAAAATCAGCTATGACTGATACAGGTGCTATTGCAGTTAGAAATGCAGAAAAGAACAAAGATTGTGTGTCTTGTCCAGATGTATATAGTGCAGCATTTCTTCCGGAAGATAGAGAAGCAAGTGCATGGGAAGCTGAATCTTCTCAGACTTCTAGTGGAGATGAGAAAGTTTCATCTTCTACTAGGGAGAGTCTAGGCATGAAAGTTGAAAACAAAGATGCAAATAGTTGTGGACTGGATACCAGTAAGCATGTTGAAGAGAAGGGAAATCCATAAGTTGATTTCAGTACCTCTAGCAAGTTTCTTGATAATGATGGAGTGTTGGAATTACTAAAAAATTTAAGACATTCTACTATCAATAGTAAAATCATGATTGATAAATCAATTCTCAGAGACATTCAAACTTTTCTGCAAAATGCACATGAAAAGACAGAGTTTCTGCAACTTGAATCACAACTGCAGCATGAAGAATTACAGCAATGGCATCATCATTCTGACTCCCATAAGCAACAAGTTGATTCAAATCCAGTGCCCAAGGAAGTAGCAAAGTCACATGCAGATGCAGAATTTCAGTCTGCACTTCCCAAACCAATCATCAGACCATGGGAAGAGCTTGTCCATAACAAGCACAGAACAGGTCTTGGATACGAGAAGGACGTGTCCTTTCATATTCCAGACTACTCCAAACCAATCCAATTTCAAAGTATTGGATTTCTTGAGGACATTTCATCTTCACTTGTTCTTCATGACAGTTCACCTTCAGTTGTTCCAGATTCTGCCCCTCTTCCAAAGCAACAGAAACAACAACAAATTATGAAATGCCAACACTGTGACCGAGTTGGCCATCTAAAAGATCATTGTTTTAATCTTCATCCGTGTAAGCATTGTCATAAAACCAACCATTCTTCGAACAGATGCTTCAGAAACAAGCCTCCTGCAAGAACAAATATTCATCTTGGATGGATTGCTTCTTGGCAATGGGCATCAAAAAACAAGAAGATATTTCAGTCACATGTCAGAACTTATTCAAGAGTATTGAACAGTATTGCAGTTGAGTTTTCTCCATCATCTTACCTTGTATATGATAGGGGGGGGGATGATGGTCATCTACAAGCTTCAAAGCCACATCAAGCGAGCTTGAGCCGCAACCTGCCATACCAGATTCAGAGTTGTAGGCAGAGACAAAGATGCCCTTGAGCACGCCTTCAGTTGGTAATGCCTCTTCAAATAATTTGGGACACTTCCTCTAGCAGAAGACTTCAACTTCTTGCCAGTTTCAGAAGAATTCCAGGAATAGAATTGGGGACACTTCGTCTAGCAGAAGACTTCATCTTCTTGCCAATTTTCGAAGAGTTCCAAGAATTGCATTAAGCATTCCATAGTTGGTGGTCATCCTTAAACCATCACAGGTTGAGACTTCCCTTTTCAAGTTGAACTTCTCCCTTTTATGCGAGGTGAGACCTCCCTTTCATGGTTGAAGGTTTCCCTCTTCAAAACAATAGGGGCACTTCCTCTAGCAGAAGACTTCAACTTCTTGCCAGTTTTGAAAGAGTTCTAGGAATTGCACTAAGCATACCAGTGTTGGTGGTCATCCTTAAACCACCACCCTTTATACCAACATTTCAGAGAGCACATTCAACCTAGTGCTTCCATGCATTTTTTTCACGTTTTATATTACAGCTCTCTTCTTGGACTCATACATAACCCTTCGGATTAAGGGGGGGGGGGGGATGTTGGACATCTAATCCTATATGGGTTAGTGTGGAAGAAGAATAGGCTAAGGAAGTCCAAGAGACCTTGGGACGTGGAACCCAACAGTCACACCATGTACTATAAATGTATATGATTTGTTAATAATAAACGTACTCTCATGTTTTATCTTTCATACTCCTTTTGCCATGTGTGTCTTTAACAGTTACGAGTTAAACATTATTCTCCCTTTATCAAACTCTTCCCCTCCCTACCCCTCTCTAATTTTCCCACTCTCTCTCGCTCACTCCCTCTCTCATCCCCCCTCCCGCTCATCTCTTATTCGCTCTCTCTTCGTCCCTCTCTCCTTCTCTCTCTTTCTCTCCATCTCTCCCTCTATCTCTCTACCTCACTCTCTTTTATTTTCTTTCTCTCTCTCATTCTCTCTCCCTTTCTCTCTCTTTCTCTCTCCTTGTGTCACTCTCACTACCTCTCTTTCCCCCCTCTCCGACTTTCACTATTTATTTCCCTCTCTTTCCTTGCCCTCTCTTCCCCCTCCTCCTTGAGTCACAATTTGAAAATCCATCGAAAACGCTTAGTCGTGTTTTATTTACTTTGGAAAATAAATAAATATATGTTTGAAATATTATGTTTAATGTTTTACTACTATAATAATTATTATTGTTATTTAATTCATGTTATTACTACATTAATAGTTTTAATATTTGTATTGTAAATTTGTATTCATAATGAGATTCTCTTTTGGTATAATCGCATCATTGAGATTGGCAAGACATTTCGAACCAGCTGATGCAGTTCATCATCAGGAATCAGCTAATGTGGTTCATCATTAGGAACCATCTAATGTGGTTCACCCTCACCACAAATGTGAATAAATCAATCTTCCCAAATGTTTAAATAGAAGAGATGCATCATAGTCCATTTAGTCCATTGTTAGCCACTAGCAATTGCACTAGATGTTGCAAATTTGAGAATCATTTTGACATATAAAGAATCATTGAATATGAAGAAACATTGTAAGGCATAAATTCAAGAATCATTTTGACATATAAATATTCGTTGAATATGAACATTTCATTCTAGTAAAACATACTGGAATCTGACAACCATAGTCACAAAGGAGTTCTCAAATTATTAAGGCACTTGCTTTAATAACAAATTAGTATTAATTTATGGAGCTATTTTCTCAAAGTTGTCAAGATCTCAATTCACCTTCTACGACCAAAAACTAGTAACAAACACCTTCAAATAAAGTATAACATAGATGACCATATTGTGAACCACTGCACAAGAACAAATATCGAAAAGATGAAGAATGGTTCAATTCCATTCTACTTGTCTATAGTTCTCTTTTGGTTACCTCGTGCAACATTGATTTAGATTTCAGGTTCTCGAACCACACTTAACCTGAAAGAGTATCACAATTATGAAATGAGTATGGATATTTTTCTCTCTGTGAACACATTGATAGTGATTAATACTGTGCAATTCTCTTGTGGTTACCTCGTTCAACCTTGATTTAGATTTCAACTTATTGAGCCACACTAAACCTGGAAGAGTATCATAATTCTCAAATGAGTATGGATATTTTTCTCTCTCTTTGCACACATTGATAGCAATTAATATCATTCAACGTAGCAAATCATTTCTCAGCGCTAGATATGGAGCTTTGTGTGTTTCTTTTAACCAAGCAATCTCCCAAAATATTAACTTTGAACTATGTGTTAAATTATGAAAATGTTCAAATCTAGCTAAGTTTAGGTTTTAACTCTCTTTAATATAACATAAAAACTGAATCTTCCCTAAAGATTTCACTGCCACCATTCATTTGTATTGTTGAATTATAGAGTAAGCTATAGGTTAAACATTATTCTCACTCTAAAAAAAATACTAGGGAACAATTGGACATTTCGGCCCACGTGGCTTATTGGTCCCATAAAGTAACAATGGAGCGAGTGAAGAAAGATCGAAAAGACTCAACTAAAGATGGTAAATGCTTTATGTAGGATTTGGAAGGAGCTATATTGTATTTTCTAGGGCACACTAGAAAGAAATGTTGTATAACATAGAATGTCTGGAGCATTGCATTTTATCTTCATTTATGTTGGAATATGAATTGTACCATTGTTGTCCAAAATTATATCTTATATTTCTAAGGATTTCACCTACGTTCTAATTTATAGTGAACAAATTAGGTATTTGGGAATTTAGAGTAACACGAGTGGGGCGGGGGGTGGGGGCAGTGTCAGTTGAAGTCACCATTTGAGCTTCCAAAATCACATGGAATCTCAATATTCCTTATATCAACCATGGTAAATCCATTAGCATCTTCAACGAAAGTTCTTTCAAGATCACATTCTTTCATTTGTAGCTTTTACCATTTGACATCCAACAAAATTGTTTTGGAGGATTTACAATCACACTCAATTATATCTTCCAAATACCAATATCGATTTTTAGACACTTCTGGATGTGTGTTGCTTGTAGAGGAAACATTAGTAACTCGAAATACTTTGAAAATCCCACTTTTAAAAGTTTTTATCTTTTCATCCATATTTTTGATGTGAAATTTGTGGCCATTACACCACATAGCCTTATAGTATTTCAGTTGTGTAATGTCACACACATAAAATATTCCTTCTCAATTGGTAATAATATTTATACCTAGAAATTATTCAAATTAAGAAAAAGACACACCATATAAATCAATATAATATTAAAAAAAAAACTAAATAGTATTGGGGGATATGCTTACGTGATTATGTTTCAAACCATTTTATGAATCAATTTCCCTCTTTGTAATATTGGTATCTCTCTCACGTTCAACTTCATTGACCAATGTAGCCACACTATGCCATGATAAGTTACCATCAACTGATTTTTTCCATCTTTCAGTCGACACCGTAATCCAATCAATGTTGTTTATAATGTATTAATGTAATGCATCCCACTGTCATCAAAATATATTAAAATAAAAAATTAACTTATAATTAGTTACTAAAGAATACCTTCATAATAAAGGATTATGTTGGAAGACCAAAAATTCAATAAGTATGATGTAGATAAAAGAAAATGCCAAATGTGTTATAAGTCTCCACCATATACTTACATTCCACTTTCCTTGTTCTACCTTTCCCTAAAAGGTCTCCCCTTAAGATGGTGTATATTTAAATCACTAATTAAGATAAAAATATACATTCAAGTAATAAGCATCTACATGCTCCCATTGGGGTTGAAAAAACGTCATGAAGTGAGGCTCGGGGAGGTGCATGCCACCCATTTGATCTTAATTATAATTAAGGTTGGGTGGCATGGCACCCCCCAGCCATGCAAGCACATGTGAATTTATGCTAATTAATGAGAGGATCTTTTATTACTTGCAACATGATGATGGGGGAAGTAGTAGCGACATTCGGTCAAGCATGGCACTTGTGGCTTTATGTTCACAAACTAGGTGTCAACTAAGTATTAATATGGGAAATATTACCTACTGTAACAACTTCAAGTAGGTTTTACGATGGTCAAGTTTTCCTGGTACAGGGTAAGCCTCGAATGATTCCAAGTTTGTCCAATAAAATCGAGGCCTGCGTTGTGGTGCGCTATATGTCACGCAACAAGGAAACATATGGAAGATAACTGTCATTTGCTGCAGAAGTTTGTACAAACACCGCAACAACTGTTCTGCAATTTCTACAAGTCGGTAGGGCATGATGAGTGCAACTGCAGAAGTTATGACTTGATGATGGACAAAACTCCCACCTATAGGGTTCAGTCAGAAATACATCCCCCTTACCAAAGCATTGGGATGGTGCGAACAGGCTTTCAGGGGCGCAGACGAGGCCGAGGTGGAGGAGGACCTTGCAGAGGTCGGGGGCAGCTAATCTGCAACAACCGTGGAGGACCAAGACACTATACCTGTGAATGCACTAACCCAATGCGGCTGTTGTGCAAATATTGTACCCAATTTGATCATGAGATAGAGGGCTATCCTATGCCGATAGTGAGGATACGTGACACTACCACCTCAATCGACTCAGAACCTGTAGATGATGAGGGTTGAGCCTCGTGAAGAGGATCCAAATGTGAATATAGTGCTCTGAAGTGGAATTGCAATGGGCGATGATAAGGGGAAACAACCCGAAGACAATGCACGGGTTCACAAAGCTCTGTTGAATGAGAATGAATTTCATTTGGAGCGCGCGTGTGAAACGTTCATGGAAGCAAAGAAGAGCTTCGCTAAGGCCTCTACCTCAGGGAGCAGGGATAAGCCCGATAAGGAAATGGACCCTTCTATGCTTACAACATTTCTAGAGACCTGCATGAAGCTACTGCATGATAGCAAGGTTGCGAAGGGATTACAAGAACTTATAAATAGATGCGCTGGAAACACTCCAGGTGAACCGCGCATTGTATGGAAGATTCGTAAGCATAAAGCAAGGACAGGATGAGAGATGAGGCTAACCGCATTGATAGGAGAATATGAAATGGATCAGGTTATTTTGGATCTGGGGTCAGATGTGAACGTTTTACCAAAGCAAACTTGGTAGCGGATGGGAAGACCTGAGCTGCAGTGGCTATCGATTCAGTTAAGGATGAGAAATCAACAGAAGATCATTCCCATGGGATGGCTCAAAGGAGTAACTATAGATATTCAAGGCACGAGTGCATTGGCTGACTTTGAAGTAATAGAAATTATGGATGACAACAACCCCTACCTTGTGTTCCTTGGCATTGATTGGGCTACTAACATGAATGGGGTAACCAACCTAAAGAAGCAGAAAATGGTATTTGAAAATAAATCGCTTTATGTAATAGTACCCCTAGATCCTGCTAAAGGATCACGCTATAGTGAACCAGTCTGTGATTATGAGAGCGATGATGATTTGGACCCCATATATAAAATAACAATGTGAGACCAAGATTGGGTGAATCCGGCAGCAGATGGACGAATTGCATGGGATCACAAGGGTTCCTGCACCTTAGACACTGATGAAGAATTAGAGCGCTAGAAAAATTGGCTACATGAAGTAACCACGCTGAGCTGTAACATGATGACCTAGTCACTGCACTGTGTATCGTTAGAGGTAAGAGATATGCCCACTTACGATGGCCTGAATGATGTAGATGTATTTTGGATGCATTTGATAGGGAGGTACCAAAAAATCAATGCTTCCAGGCTTTACACTGGACACTGCGCGCTACGCCCAAAAGATGGTGGGGTAGGCACAAGGGTAGCTTTGATGATTAGCGTGAGTGTAGGAGGATGATGATAACACGCTTTGGGAAGCCGAAGATATGAATGACAGACAAATATGACAGGAAAGATGATCCACTTGTACACTTGGCCAAATGAGCTAAGGCTTATGGAGCGAAGCACCAACCTGAATGGGTGCACCTATTTTGTCACACCTTGGATGTGAATAAAGCATAAACCAAGGACAGGATGAGAGATGAGGCTAACCACGCAGATAGGAGAATATGAAATGGATCAGGTTATTTTGGATCGGGGTCAGATGTGAACGTTTTACCAAAGTAGACATGGTAGCGGATGGGAAGACCTGAGTTGCAGTAGCCATCAATTCAATTAAGGAATGAAGGAAGGATGATCCACCTGTACACTTGGCCAAATGAGCTAAGGCTTATGAAGCGAAGCCCCAACCTAAATGGGTGCACTTGTTTTGTCACACCTTGGATGTCATCCCAATGAATTGGTACTTGGAAACAGAGCTCCGCCATGGTACAAGTGGATGGGATACTCTGTGCAAAGGATTCATAATGACATTCAACTTCGAAGTCGAGATTGACCGTATTGATCAAGCGCTACAAGAAGTTAAAGTAGCAATATTTAGGATATCGCATGATCCTTTGGATCTGATTCAACTCGACTGGACAATCCTTTGGATCTGATTCAACCTGATTAGAGTACTCAGCTGAGCCACATGCTAGAATGCTATAATGGGATTGCTGAAGAAGAAGACGAGAGGATTAATATCCCTGAAACCAAGGGTCGCCTCGAGGTCGAGAGACCATAGATTGAGAATCTTGATATAACCACAAATGGACGTATTACATGGGATCGCGAGAGTTCCTGATGTAACAGTAGATAGAAGAATTAGATGGGATTGTGAGAGTTCCTGCACCTTAGACTTTGATGAAGAATTAGAGTGCTGGCAAAATTGACTACATGAAGTAACCACGCTGAGCTGTAACATGATGACCACGTCGCTGTGCTGTGTATCGTCAGAGGTAAGAGATTTTCCCACTTATGATGGCTTGAATGATGTAGATGTATTTTTGGATGAATTTGAGAGGGAGGTTCCAGAAAAGAAGTTGCTTCGAGGCTTTAGATTGGGCACTGCGCGCTACGCCCAAAAGATGGTGGGGTGCGCACAACGGTAGCTTTGATGATTGTTGTGCGTGTAGGAGGATGATGAGAACACACTTTGGGAAGCCGAAGGTACGAATGATAGACAAATATGACACGAAGGATGATCCACCCACCCACTTGGCCAAATGAGCTAAGGCTTATGGAGCGAAGCCCCAACCTGAATGGGTGCACTTGTTTTGTCACACCTTAGATTTCATCCTGATGAACTAGTACTTGGAAACATAGCTCCGCCATGCTATAGGTGAATGGGATATTCTGTGTGAAGGATTCATACTGACATTCAACTTCGAAATCGGGTTTGATTGTATTAACCAAGTGCCACAAGAATTTAAAGTAGCAATCTTTAGGATACCACAGGAGCATTTAGATCTGATTCAACCTGATTGGACTACTTGGTTGAGCCACACACTGGAATGTTATAACGGGATTGCTGAAGAAGAAGATGAGGATCCAAAAAAGATTAATATCCCCGACAGGTAGGTTCTTCAATTAAAACTGGAATATTGGGACTTAGCTAACCATGAGAAGTTCCTGCACTTGACGACTGAGCAACTAATGCGCTGCATTATTGACACAGCCACTAGAATGCCTATATTGGAACCACAGAAGTGGCTTAGGGTAGTAGATAAGGCAGGTCTACTCAAGCTGCTATGGGTGCTACACTACAATCACACCCCCTTATAATATTGGTTATCAACCAATTGCCACGCTTGGTGCACGATGGGTGTCTGTGGTAGGAGGGGCCAATACCCATCACCGACAGATTGATCCATACGATCATGTGGCTACTGTACACAGGGAAAAATTTGGCCATGATGTTCGGCAGAAAAGGTGGCAAGCTGGCCCTCGCGGAGACCATGAAGGAGAAATTCAAGCTTGTAAAGAAGCTGCGAGGCTATTCCATCTCGAGTATCTATGACCCTGTGGTCAAGGTGGCCACGCAGATTTTGGCAGGAAAGGTTATGATGTAGTGTCACACAGATGAAGTGTGGGCACCAGTTTTCTCTCTTGCAACACAGTGCACTAAAGGAGTCCAGTTTAATTGGGCGCGTTTTCTCTACGGTGAGTTCCTTGCGAACTTTCGCGAGACACAGGAGCTCAAAAAGACCTTCCACTATGCGGGGCTCTTACTGTCTATTGTGCTAGTAGCCTAGGAGCTATCGAAAGACAGTAAATTCCCCTCAGTCGAGTTGGACCTGCCAGAAGTAGCAAAGTACGCTTCCTCGTGGGGGACCAAGGATGCTCACTGCATCAAGGGAAACAAGATCTTCTGGATCTTGATGCAAATGAACATCTACATTGCTATCAATCACAAATGCGGTTGTCACCTACTGTATTCGTCAACTTGCAGGTATGTGGATTTATAGGCAGGCTTTCACTACGTGTAGATCAGGGCCTCGAAGGACCCTGAACAAACATGGTATGATTTGCCTTACTTGGCAACAAATGACGCGATTGGTGCAGTACTTGATCGCTAGCCGGCAGAGTGGCACACTACCTCAGAGCTTTCATGAAGATTTAGATTTGACATGAGGATGCCTATGTTGCAATATTGTTCATGCAAGGGGAAGTGGAACGTACATGGTTGGGATGTTTGTAGTAGTGTTGGACCACCTTGTGGAGTGTCCTTGAATTAAGATCCTTGCTTGCAGATGACATCACCTTAAAGCTTGACATGTGTACCTATGGAACGTAGTTGTCCACAAATGACATTATAGGTTGCTTGTAAGCATATAGTATTAATGGTGTTCCTTATCTCTCTCTCTCTCTC
>APFE031431283.1:8053-33577 GCA_000404065.3 Pinus taeda
AAATAGTGACAGGTTTTCTCGAAGGGCGAATTATAGAACAAGCATATGTTATCCTCCTCAAGCTTGACAAAAATAAAGAGGTATTGGTCAGCAATGATTGGGGAAAAAGGGAAAAAACTTGAAGAATTTATGGTAGCAAGTCACTCTTGAACATGACACTTTCACTTCATCTTAGTGTCGTCACCATAACATTGGTCTTTTATACCATCCATGTTTTGGGGTTAACACTACCAATTCATCTCAGTGTCACCGACATGTTCAAGAGAAGTCATTTAGTTGAGAAGACATCATCCAGTTAATGTCTCATACACTACAATACCTCCAGCCTTCATTTTTCACGACTGCCATTCCTGAACCTTGTGTCATCAGTTCATTTTCACCTCCAGAAATGATTTGCTTCATTTCATGTCATAGATATAGGATACATCAATGCCCTCCTATGACGAGTCGCTTCTTATTGACATCAACTCATTATCCAAGAAGCTCACTTAGAAACACCCTTTCAGTGATTTGAAGCTTGTTTACATCAATGGCAAGTTTCTCACTTCCGGCAATAGGTTGACATCAATGGCCTTCGACCAAAAGATTTTGCATGGTGTTCAACATCAGATCATGTATTCACACCATTTGAAATGTACTGTAGTACCTTGAGAATCATTATCATTATAGGTGATTCTTCTCGCGTCTGTTAACAGCTCACATCATTGGCTGGTAATCAGGCGATGTCTTTCCATGTTCGACTTTAGGACATCTTTTCACATGGTTTGACTTGTACAACGAGCAAAGATTGAACAAGTTTTGAAGACCCCGGATCTAGTTTCATCCATATGGGCTGCAATATATTTAGAGATAGAAAAACAACAAACGTATAGGGGCTCTACACAGATGGTCATCCTAATCATGGATTGCGACTCTATATCTGTAGAATCACAGGTTTGTATCTACAGATGACTATCTGATCTATGTACATGAAATGAAAATTTATAAAGCTGAGCATGGGAATGCCTCCCTCATCTAGATCATGAAAAATCATATTATGATGATGTATTGTATTGTAATTTATGCAAGTCACCTTCCAATTCGAAACTTCAGATCCTCATGATAAAGCATTTCACCCGACATGAATTTTTACAACCTCATGCTTTAGGGGGAAACTGTTATAGACATATTTGGGCACATCAACCCAAAACTTATATGTCAATGTATTAGGGCTCATCAACCCCTAAAATATTTGTTTCATACCCTAAAATAACTTAGTCATCTGAGCACATAATTCCGCAAAATCTCCACCTCAGAAATCATCCAGAAACTGCCTAAACTGGACCATACTAACTGCTCCACTATCAAAGTGTGATGCATACTGACTGGTACACTGTCAGGGTGCGATGCATACTATTTAGGCCTTTTATAGGGTGCGATGGGTAAGGATGGACAAATTTCCAGGACAGTTTGTTAGTTGGTTGCTCATGGAATCTTCTAGAAACTTTTCCTGTGCCACTTCCCTCTCTGAATTCGCCCAAGGATGACCAAGGGAACTAGGAAACCATCTCCAATTCCCCTCTCTTGTGGAACCAATTGTAACAAGTGGAATGCCACTAATCAAACCCCATGGATGACTCACACCCTTACAAATATCTATAAATGGATCTCTAATCCAAGAGATCAAGAGGCTGGAATGTTGTGAATTGCAAGTAAGTGCTGATAGTTTGTAATTGAGGAGAGAGCATTGTATTCTTGCTAGTGTGATCTTTCCATTTCATTAGGTGAAGAAGGATTGAAGTTGGGAGGATGGAACTAGATCAAAAAACTGGGTTGTAATTCTCCTTTCCATTAATAAATCTCTTCAAGTTTTCTCCCATATGATTGTGCAATTGTGAATGCTATCATTTTGTTCATTATATATCTAATTTTGTAATGTTATGCTGTAATAGATCATGATGCTTTGACGATTCTTTGTTGTTGTACTTGTGCAAGTACTCTCCAAGCATGTTAAGTACGGGGAGGAGTTGTAGGATCTACCAAAGGAGAGAGAGATCAAGCAAGGGATTAAGTGGAAGTTCTAGGTTGGTTCCACTATCTTTCTCTTATCTGTTACACATTGGAAAAATCATTGAATTGCTTTAAATTTTTGTTTCTAGGGTAGTTGCCAAACCTAGAGGGTTAGTCGTTCGATAAGACACTAATTTTCCCAGAAACACTCGGCCTCTCTGGACAAGGGGATTTTTTCTCTGGTATGCTTATGGATTCAAATGTGGTCATTTTTTTTCCCATCATGTGGTGATTCAATTGAATTTTAAACGTTGTGTCAAAGGAGAAAAATGGCAGTGGGGAGCTCAGCCCTGTGGAAGCCTCCATTATTTGGGTTTTCTCCAAGATTTCTTTTTGTCATAAAAATGATGCAAAAAGTCTAGTTTTTCACAATGATGGCACTTTATCTATTCCAGAGCGGGCATGGTAGGTCTCAGTGGCTTTAGGGCCCATGATGATACAACTATCGGTGCTTCCACTCATTAGTTGTTGTGTTTAGTGTTTCTTATGCATGAGGTCATCACAAGCATGTTCTACATGGATGCTTTGTAAGCCCCCTCTCCCCCTCCTACCCACATATTGTGCCTACCCTGTCTCAAGGTTTTTAGGTTTCACAAAAATTTTATTTCCTAAGCTTATGTATGGGTGCTTTCTCCTCAGATGCGCCTATCATTTCTTCCAAATATGAGCTATATGATCATCAAGTTGAGATGGAACAAAGCCCTTTTCATATTTTTATCAAACATTTAATGGGAAGATCTTTATCCTTTGGGTAAGGAGTCCATACTTTGTCAACACTTAAAAAAAGGGAATAGGGGTTAAATGGGGCATTCCTATCAATTTCCAAATTTTTCAATATGAGGGGAAGATGTTTCAAAACTTTCCCTTGATAAAAATTGTTACTGTTATGCAACCATATCACAAAAAAAAAACAAAAGATAGATCAACGACTTGAAAATTATCCTCTTCGAGGGGGAACCTCCTTTACATCACATAAATGAGAAATTCTTAGATGATACAAATGACAAGACCTCCTTGGTAATATATATGAGTCTAAAGGGTCACAATATAATTAGAGCCTACACAACAATAATAATGTAATGGCACAACAATAACAATAGTGGGCTTCTATGGGGCACAACAATAAAAATATGGTGGCTACATGGGCACAAAAATAAAAATAAGGTGGCTACAGTAATGATAACGATAATTGGGCTACACTAGTATTATAGGGACCTAACATGCCCCTATCCTTCCAAAAAAGTGTTTTCCTCAACTCTTATGTAGTTCTAAATGCTTCTGTATAAAATTATCATCCTCCCATAAGGAATCTCTAATGGGTAAGCTCTTCCACTTTATCAGATACTTTGAAATTTATCTATTCCATAGTTGTCAGGTTCTTGTTTTTATGACTGCTTCAGGCTCCAATATGATTTTTCCTTCCTCGTAAATTTATGGAAATATTTTTTAGTTGGGAGCTTATCATCGATAACCTTCTTTAAGCATGAAACATGGAAAATTGGGTGTACTCGGGAAGACATTGACAACTCCAATTTGTATGCAATTGTACAAATCTTTCACAACACATTGTAAGGACCATGGTACTTGGGTGATAATATACTATCCTTCTTAGCTTGCTTGACGTACATTTGTTTGTACCATTGTAGCTATAAAAATACTAGTTGCCTACATCAAAACTTCTTTCACTGTGATGTTGATTTTCCTGTTTTTTTATTTGATTATGTGCCAAAATGAGGTTATCCTTTAAGAATTGGAGAACTTATTCTTGATGCTTGATGTGATCTTCCACTGCTTGAACCTTAGAATTTTCTCTTAACGATGATGTGATGGATGGTGGATGATATCCATAAAGTGGCATAAATGGGGTCATTTTTGCTGTAGTATGGAAGGAAGTGTTATACCACCATTCAACCAAAGGTAACCACTTGACCCATTGTGTTTGCTTATCATATATAAAGCAATGAAGATATCCTTCCAAAAATTTGTTCGTTATCTCAATTTTCCGATTAGATTGAGGATGTTAAGATGAGTTATGAGCTAATTGAGTACCAAGGCAATAAAATAATTTCATCCAAAAATTTCCAGTGAAAATAAGATCTTTGTCATTTACAATAATATTTAGGTTTCCATTTAGCTTTTGAATTGTTTCCATAAATGCAATAGCAATTGTATTGGATTTAAATGGACGGGATAATGCACAAAAAGTGTGCATACTTGGTAAGTCTATTAACCACCACCATGATGACACTCTTTCTTTCAGACTTGGGTAAACCTATGATAAAACCCATCAACACCTCCTCCCATTGCTGACTTGGAATGGCTAAAGGTTATAATAGACTTGGGGTCTTAATTATCTCAACTTTATTTGTTGGAAAATGAAACACTTTCCCAAACATTTCTAAATATTAAATTTAAGGCCATCTCAAAAACATTCCTTCTTGACCTTGTGTGCAATTCCAAAATATTATTTTGTTTGAGTTGGGAATTATTACACAGATATAATTGATATTTGTACCATAATGAGTCATTTTTCCAGGTAGCTGTATCAAATGTACTAGGATATTGTTGCAACTTTTGAATGAGTTTCCACACCTCTTCATAATTCTTCCATTCCTCCCTTTCTTTAGTTATCCAATCAGGTTGGATAATAGAAATGGTATAGAGAAATGCTTCCACGCCCTCATCCCTTCTTGAGAGTGCATCTACAACAACATTTTGCTTCCACTTTTTGTAGATGATTTCAAATTCATAACCCAACATCTTAATGAGCCATTTTTGTTTCTCTTCTAAAGACAATCTCTATTCCAAAAGGTATTTAAGAATATCATGATCTATTTTTACCTTGAAGTGTCTCCCCATTAAGTAAGGGTGCCATTGCTTCAAGGCATGTAGTTTTTCCAATATTTCCTTCTCATAGTTAGGTTTGTGTAAATACTTTCCCTTGATTGGATAAATTTAAAAAGAAATGGGTCTTCCTTCTTGCATTAAAAAAACAACAATTCCATTCCTTGAGGCATGAAATTCCACTATAAAGGCTTTTGTGAAGTATGGAGTAGCTAAAATATTGCCTCTTTAAGATGTTGAAATGACTTAGTTTCTTTTGGAGTCCAAACAAATGCATATTTCTTTGGTAATGTTGTTAGAGGTACCGCTATTTTCCCATAATTTTTAATAAACTCGTGATAATACCCTATCAACCTAAGAAATCCTTTAAGATGATTTTGTTGAAAAATGTGCAACAAGAAATGTTAAATTTAGAATGTGCTAAAAATAGACCTGCTAAAAATAACATGTCTAAAAATAGTAGTTTGGCCAATGAGGTCATTGGCCACATTGGGTGAGAGGTGAAACTACTAAAAATAGAAAGTTCTAAAAATATCATTTCTAGGTCCCTTCCTATTTATAGCAGTCCCTAGTCTATCTATAGGAAGTAAAATTAATTTTGGTCTTAACAGTAATTGGAAATATTAATTAATTAATCTAGTTGAGTTAATTAGTTAAGGAAATTTGAATTTGAAGTCTTTGTGAGCATGCACATGAGTTGTCCCACTAATTGAGGAATTTATCCTTAATTTCCTCCACTGATTGAGGGAATACGTATGAGTTCTATAATGAAAGAATCAGTTGACTTAGTTCTATCTAGTCAAGTCAAGTTAAATTATTTTAACAAGTTGTTAAAATAATAAAATATAGTTTGTTAATGCTTGCATGCATGTGACAACTATTATTTTAGATAACTGAGGATTCACTCATGGATAGCTGTTGCAAGTCAGTTCTGTCAGAGATCCAGTTGAGATCAAATGTGGGATAGTGTATTAGCAGATGCTTGACTATTTCTAGTAAGTAGTTTTTGCATGATTGAGGAACTAGTGTCCTCAAGGATTGCGTAGTCGGACCTATGGTTGACTTGGTATGTTTGGAATTAATTGCATATGCTTTTGCTATTATTTCCTAAGAAAATTGTGCAAGGAAATAGGAATTGGACCATAGGTAAAGCCTTTATATACAAGGCTTGGTTGGTTCATGAGACATATCTTCATATCTTCATAGTTCATCGAGAACTGAATAGCTTGAGAGCTAATTCTTTTTGTAATGTGAAGAGGATTTCCACTTGATTGATAATACATGGTTGGTGTTTTATGCCGGTGTTTTCCTCTAGATATATCTTGTGTCATGTGTGAATATTTCTCTTGATCAGTTATGCATGTTTCTACTTGATGTTGCTTATGAATTCGATTATGCTTCCGCTTAACGTTTTGTAGAAGTAGAATAAGTATTATGCTTTAGGAAATTGCATATATCAGTTTGTTTTATAGGTGAAATTTCTACAGATTTAGGGTTGTGGGGATTTGGGCCCCCTTCTAGGGATGAGGAAGGAACAAGGTGAGATGACAAGACTTATCACAAGTTGGGGAGGAAAACAGATAGGCGGAATCTCTCGCATCATTGAAATGTGGAAGGTGCATTAGTAAGGCCAAAAGGCATGACCAAAAATTCATAATGACCTTCATGAGTTTTGAATGTTGTTTCCAAAATGTCTTCAGTCTTTATTCTAATTTGATGATATCCTGAATGAAGATCCAACTTAGTGAAGTAAATTGCTCCATGGAATTCATCCAACAATTCATCAATGTTAGGAATGGAAATTTATCTTTAATAGTGAGCATGTTGAGCTCCCTATAATCTAGACACATACACCATGATCCATCCTTCCTATGTACCAATACTACTGGAGCAGAGAAAGAACTTTGGCTAGGTTGAATTAAACCTGCCTCTAGCATTTTTTCAACCATACGTTCAATTTCACTCTTTCAGGCATAGGGATATTTATAAGTTTTGATGTTTGGAGGAATTCTTATTGGAACAAAGTGAATATCATGATCATGATGAAGAATAGGTGGGAGGCCTTTAGGAGTCTCAAATACCTTGGAATGATTGTCCAAGATTTTTTGTAGATCTATAGAAATAGATGATTTCGATGTTTGAACATCTAGTGAGAATAATTGTACAATTGTGCCTCGTTGTTCTTTCTTCAAAATAATTTTCATGCCATTAGATTTGATTATCTTCCTTGGTTTCCCTATGATGCCCCTTAATCCAATTTCCTTTCCTTCCCAGAAAAATCTCAATAAAACTTATTGAAAATTAAAAGCTAACGTTCCCAAATATTTTAACCATCGGACTCCGAATACAACATCAACAACACCCATTGGAATGGAAAGCATTTGAATATTCAATACATATTCAACCATGAATAGATTGAAATTATGGAACTTACCTGAGCAATTTATAGTTCCTCCATTTGCAACCATCACTTGACACTCTATTGCTGGATATAGAAAGAAATTCAATTCCTTGGCTATCTTATAATCAATAAAATTATGGGTACTGCTAGAATCAATCAACACTATTACCTTTTTTCATGATGTATCCTTCTATCTTGAGAGTTTGAGGAGTGGTAATTCTTGCAAATGCATTACAAGATATGGTCATATTTATTTCTTCTTTCTCTAGGGTCAGTTCCTAGCGTATATCCTCTTCTTTTCATGTTTCTTGTTATTTTTATTCCTGCTCTTCAAAATATATGTAAAATAATTCCTTCTCAACACACTTATGACCCTTAGTGTATTTTCTACCACAATTGTAACAAAGCCCTTTTCTCTTTTTTCCTCTAGTTGTTGTGGTGTCAACCTTGTAGGTTGTGGGAGGCTAGGAAAAGAAACACTTCTATCCTTATATTTATGAGTGGTAGACTTCCTTGTTTCCATAATTTTGCTTTCAACTTTTCTTTCCACCTTAAATGTCTTCTCCAATGAATTTGGTTCCCAAAGGTGAACCTAATGTTGTATTTTATCCTTTAAATTCGCTATGAAGACATCAATCCTATGCTCCTCTGGAATATCATTTACCTTGATATTTAATCTTTAGAAGTCCTTGATGTGCTCTGCCATTGAACCCTTTTGTTTGAGATTTATAAATTGGCTAAATATGATATTGTTATTTGTGTCCTCTAACGTGGTATCAATTATTCTGTAAAAATTGTTTGAGTGACAATTGATTTAAGAGAACAATACAATCAATACCACACAAACTGGTTTTTTTCTCAATATAAATATGAAATGCATACCTTTTTTATGTGTGCCACATGTAGATCAAAGAATTGATCCATCTGCAATATCCATGTTAGCAAATACTTTCCATCAAAATTCCTCATATCAACCTTTGGAATATGGTTGGTCTTCATCCCAAAGTTAGAATTTCTAAAATCATGATTCACATTTCATTTGTTCTCTTCATGAGTTTCATGAAATACCTTATCACCATTAGGAAGCCTTTATTCTAGAAACTTTTCCAAACCTTCCTTCAAACCTCCCATGTCTTCTTTTAAGCCATTCATGTTTCTTTTTATACCATCCATGTCACCTTTTATTTCATCTTTGGTTTCTCTTTGTGAGATTGAAATTTGTTGCACTTGGTCCCGCAATTTTCACATATCATGTTGCACTTCTTCCTCTTCATGCATCATAGTATAGCTTTTTGAGGGCTTAATGGTTGTATAATTATTTTTTTGGGAGGAATTTTAGAACCAAGTACTAATATCTATACTTCAATATTCCCTTTAAATCACTTCAAAGTGATTTTTCAAACAAAATTTATGCAAGTTTAAAAATGATACACACCTTTTTCTTGTGTTTAAGACCTCAATATAGAAACTACTGTATCTTTGTAATTTTGGCTCTAAAAGGTTGGAATATTTGTCCTATGGTAGCCCTATGATTCTTCTTTCCAACACCATAAGTTATACTAATATTGGATTCCTAAAGAAAAATTCATGCCCAATCACCCACGATAACCTAGATATGGACTAGCTAAGTAAAGTGAACTTATATGGAATTACACATGTCATTTTTTCAACCTTAGGCCTTGAAAATGATACACGACAAACTAAATTCCTGAAATTTTCATTCACTTTTTACAAAATTTAAATCTGATTCTCATAGAGAAATTTATGACAATTTTCCCTAGGTCACTTGTTTGAGACTGAATTTTGGATCATGCAAACACCCTATCATCTTCAGACCATATATCATAAAATATATCAAAACAAGATCTAAAAGTTTTATACAAATTCACCATGATTTCATCTCCATGAGGTTGAAATTTCAACTTCTGAATCCTTGTAGAAATAAATTATAGAGAAAATTCTAAGATGACCTATTTGAAGCAACAATCCTAGAATCCAAAGCTCTGATACCAAATGTTATGTAACCAGATAAAAGAATAAAATAAAAAAAATATATCAATTGTTTGCATTATGAAAAATATGTTTTCCTTCATGGAAACCTACTCAATAAATACGTCAACATAATAATAGTAGGATAAGTATGCAGGCTAGTATAGATGTGACAGACAACTTGGACAAAGTAATATCAGTTCAGAGATACAGGAATGATAAAGAAAAGTCATGTAAATACGTACATGTGTGGGTATGGTGAAGAAACGTCACGTACAATTTCTGTACCATCATATTCTAAATACTAGGGGTCTTTACCATGGCATTGGCCCATAGTAATGAGCATAGAAATGGATATTTGATTTCGTCAAAGAATACCATTAATATAACTATGAAATTTGCCTAAGGTATTGGCTAAGGCCTAAGCTATATAAGGAGATGGAGATCAAAGTGCTAGGTGTGCATAATTTTGTTTGTTGATGAATTGTTTGATCTAAAATAAGTGTGCACCCAGGAATGTGATGATGGATCAGATCTTATATATATGAAATGACTACACATTGAATAATCTTCTTATGATTTGTGATGATGATTTTATGATGTGTGTCTTTTATAGTATGTGTTGAGATTTGGGTTTGATTTATGATGTGTTGTGCAACGAAAGTATTATTCAATAATTATCGATCTATATGCAATTTTTCTTCAGAAAGATCAAGTACATACACGGTTCGGCTTTTGGGTAGTAGTGTATCAATTATGTAGTATGGATAGATATGTACTTGGTTATGCTTCTTGAAAGGACATACGTGGAATTTTCTTATAAGGGTCACATACATATGCTAGGGTTTTTCTAAATATGATGTCTGATCAGTCTTGTTGTGTTTGTTGTTTTATGTCAATGAAGTATTCCATGATGATTTATGTTTGATAGTGTTGATTACTATTGAAATGATTATGTTATAAAATGTTGAATAGTAATGATGCTGCTATGAGATGATATGTATTTGGTTTAGAGATCTATGACAAGGTAAATATGTGTTTCACTGATTGATTTCAGTAGTGTAGTGATTCATTTTTAGGGTTCAGTGTTTTGAGATCTGTATGCAAGTTAGCTGAAGAGAAAGCATGCATATACACAGGTATGTCTCACAATAATATTGTATCTATTCTGACATAAGGTTGAACAAGATTTGCAATGACAAGATCTAGTTTCTACGATGAACAATAGGTGGTCTCACATTCTCATGAAGAGTATACAATGAATTGAAATGATATAACTTCTTTGGTGGTTTGAGATTCAGTATGGGTTTATTTAATGATTTGGTGATGAAGTTGGTAAAGTGATTTGATACAATGTTGGTTTCAGTATTGTTGTTTGATATTTGGAATGGATCTAGTTTGAAATATTCTGAAAAGAGATCCACAAAGAATAGAGGATCAGGGGGTAGAAGCTGAAAATGGGAGAAGGTTGTAGCCTTTTGTAGGTGGGTGACTGTGTACTGGTATGAGTCTATGTGAGTACAAATATTGTAAGAAATTTCTCTTTATAATAAAATAGGAAGATAGAGATGACAACAATGGTGGTTTTTTTCCCACATTGGGTTTCCACCTAAAAATCCTAGTGTTCATGTGTTTCTTTTGTGTGATGACTTATTCTATTCTTACTGCATATGATTACTATTTAATTAATGTTTATTGAAGCACTGATATATTGTTTCAACTTAAATAGATGATGAATTAATTGAAATAATGAGTGAAATGGATATACTCTACTTTCCTTCACCATAGTCGCATACATATGCATGTTTACTTCATAACAATTGCATATAGAAATCTGAATAAAAAATAAAAGCTTAAGTAGTTTAAAATATTGATTCACCCCCCCTCTCATTCTTTTTCTAATAATTGGTATCAAAGTAGGTCCTTTAGAAGAATATTTATCACGTAAAGGAAGATTTGTCAAGATGAACAACAAAAAAGGATCAACATTTATTAGGCCACCATTGTTCAATGGATCTAATCCATTTTTCTGGAAAGTTAGAACAAGATATTACCTACAATCACTTGGAGCATATGTTTGGGGAAGCATTGAAGGAGGCTATCAATATCCATCCTCTATTCCCACAGATGAAGCAGAAAATAGAAAATATGAGACTAATGCAAAGGTTGTCAATGCTCTGTTAGGAAGCTTGGAAGAATCAAAATTTGTCAAAGTCATGAAGCTAAATACTACAATGGCTATATGGCACAATATCATCCAAAGTTATGAAGGTGATACCAAGGTAAAAATTTCCAAACTTAAAACTCTTAGAATTCAATATGAAACTCTCAAAATGTATAATGATGAAATTATTGCAAGTTTCTTTCTTAGGGTAAATGAGATTGTGAATTCTATGAGAAATATTAGTGACGAAATAAAATAATCATCACTGGTTTAGAAAATATTAAAATCTTTAACCCTAAAATTCTATTCAAAAGTCTCTTCCATTGAAGAAATGTAGGATTTGAAGAATCTTACTATTAAACAACTTCATGGGATTTCAACAGCCTGTGAAATGAGAAAAGGGTGTCCCTCATATATAATAGAAGTTGCATTGAAAGCTACTTCTAAAGGAAATGAAAAGGAGGAGCTCAAGGAATTAGGTTATGTATCAGATGAAGAAGAGGCAAATTTCATAAAGAAAATCCAAGTAGGTACTGGAATATTTAAAGGTAAGCTTCCTTTCAAATGTTTTTCTTATGGTAGAGTTGGTCATTATGATGCTAAATTCCCTTATATAGAAAACCATGAGAAAGGAAAGGATGCTACAAAAATGAAGGTCAGAATAAGGTTCAAAAACAAGAGAAGCTTATACACACGTGAATATAGTGATGATATTTCAAATGGAGAAGAAGGTGAGTTTGATCAAGAATATCATCTACTTATAGCATTTGAAGATAAATGCATTGATCAAACTGATGATGTTTTTATGGATTCGTTAGAAGAAAAGGACAATCTCATAGAATAAATAACTTAGCTCAAAATTCATTTAGAAGAAGCCCAATTAGGAGAAGAAGCTCTGAAGAAAAAAAATCTAGAAAAGGAGAGACAAATGGAAAGTTAGAACTATAAGTTGTAAGTCTAAGGAAGGAACTTGAAAAAGAAAAAAATCTAAACATTAGATTTTCTAAATGATTTGAACCCTTAGAAGAAATAATCAAAGTACAACTCTCTCCACTTATAAAAATAGGTCTCGGATACAATGGAGAATCATCAAATATTGTAAAATCTTCTGAAACATGTACAAGAAGCTATCTCAATTTGGTAAAAGGATGCAATCAACAAATTCCAGCTCTCAGCACTGGAGTAAGGGAGAAAATATTTCTCAGGTGAATCGCCCTTATCACAACCAAAGGGAAAGCTACAAAATAAGGTACCACACTCCCAGTACTTTTAATTTAATGGTCAATGATTCACTTGTCATAATTTTGGTCATAAGGATGATCACTCTGTTGCTTATAAAACTTTCATGACTAGAGAAGCAAGAAAACAAAAGAATGAGACTGGGTTAAATAAATACTTTTACAATACCTTCTCCCCTCTTTAAGATGAATTTGAATGTTCCTTTTGCAATAAATTTTGGCATAGAGAAACTAAATCCAAAATCAAACTACAATCTTCTTCAAAATGAACAAAAAACAACAACATCTAAGTTATGGAAAAAGAAAACCATAGAATTTGAGAATTGTGGTTTAGCTTTATATGCAGGAGATCAGGAAATATGTGGTACATTGATAGTGGATGTTCAAAACACATGACATGTGATAAAGAAAATTTTATGTCCTTAATGAAATAAATAAAGAAAGGAATGTAACATTTGGAAATAATTCACCTACTGCTATCAAAGGAAAAGGAATGGTTTTGCTGAAAGAAAAGGTTAAAGCTAGAAATGGTTTATTTATTGATGGATTAAAACAAAAATTATTTATTTTTTGTTAGATTTTTGATCAAGGGAATGAGGTGGTTTTCAGATCAAAGGATTGTGTGGTGTGAAATCTACATACAAGTAAAATCATAATAAAAGGAACAAGAACTCTAGGTAATACCTATGTCTTGTAAGGTGGTTTAGAACATTGTTACTTGAGAAAATTAGAAGAAAATTGGATCTGGCACAAAACATTAGGACACCTAAGCTTCATTCAACTATAGAAATCAAACAAAATGGGAGCGATTCATGACTTGCCTAACATCTATCTATCAAAAGGTACCATATGAAAATCATGTCAATTTGGTAAGCAAACAAGGGTCCAATTTAACGCCAAATAAGGTACTTCAAGTAAGAAACGTAAAATTATTCATACCGATTTGTGTGGTCCTATGAGAAAGAAGTCTCCTTGGGGGGAAAAATAATTCATATTATTCATTTATTATTTTACTCGCATGTGTTGGATTAGCTTATTAAAAGATAAAGATGAAGCATTTTATAAATTTAAAGTCTTCAAATCTCTAGTAGAGAATGAGTTAGATTTGAAAATCAAAATGTCTTAGATTTGATAGAGAAGGAGAATTTATATTACATGAGTTTTTTTACTTTTCTGAACAACATGGCATCAAGAGGCATTTTTCTATAGATAAAACTCCTCAACAAAATGGAATGGCAGAAAGAATGAACAGAACAATCCAGCAAATGGAACGTGCCATGCTTGATGAGTTTGGAACACCTCATACCTTTTGGGGGGGAGAAGAAAATACAATAGTAAATATCATTAACAAAGCTCATATCCAGGTATATAGTGACAAAAATCCTCATGAACTATGGTTTGGTAAACCTCCAACTGTCAAGCATTTTAAAGTCTTTGGGAGAGAATGTTAGACAAAGAATAATGAAGATAAATTTGTAAAGTTTGAAGCTAGAGCTGATGAAAGAATTTTCCTTGGATACTCATCTAGAAGCAAAGGATATAAATGCTACAATAAAAGACTTCAAAAGATTATTGAATGCATTGATGTTTTGATTGATGAAGCATCCATAGGTACCAAAAGGGAAGCACCAACAGATGATGATGATACTCCTACAACAATCCAAAATAATGTTGTAGGAGGAATTGACAATACAGAGCATCATAAAAGATTCCATCAAGGTATGTTTAGAAAAGTCATCTAGAATCTCAAATTCTAGGTGATAAGGTTACTGGAGTACAAACTAGAAGAACTGTTGTTGGAACTTCTATTTATATAGCCTTAGTATCGACAATTGAACCACAAAATGTAAATCAAGCTAGAAAATATGAATGTTAGGTTAAAGCTATAGATAAAGAACTCGACCAAATTGAAAAGAACCATACATTGGAATTAATACCAAGACCTCATGATAAAAATGTTATTGGGACAAAATGGGTATTCAAAAACAAACTAAATGAAAATGGAGAGGTAATTAGAAACAAATCAAGACTTGTATGCAAAGGCTATGTGCAACAAGAAGGAATACACTTTGAAGCAACATTTCCACCTGTATCTAGACTTGAAGCCATAAGAATGTTCATTGGATTTTCAACCTTTCATGACCTTAAAGTATATCAAATGGATGTTAAATCTGAATTTCTAAATGGGGATCTAGAGGAAAAAGTTTATATTAAACAACTCGAAGGGTTCATTCTAGGAAATGATAAAAACCTTGGTTGCAAACTCAAGAAGGAATTATATGGGCTAAAACAAGCTCCTTGTGCATGGTATTATCACCCTAACAAGTATATTCAACAAAAAGGTTTCACTAAGGGATCTATAGATAGTAATCTATATATAAATATGGATAATGGTAAACTTTTAATAGTTGTTGTTTATGTAGATGATATCATATTTGGAAGCAATGAAGATTCTATGAGTCAAATTTTTTCCCGGATCATGTTGCAAGAGTTTGAAATGTCATTACTTGGTGAACTAACATACTTTCTTGGTCTTCCAGTTCAACAAGTAAAGAACACTATCTTTCTCTCACAAACTAAATAAATTGATCATATTTTAAATAATTATGGAATGGAAGACTGCAAACCTGTATGCACACCAATGGTAACAGGTTGTAACCTCAATTCATAGGATGATTCTCCCTTAGTTAATCAACCAGAATATAGATATATGATCGAGAGCTTGATCTACCTTACGGGAACAAGAACATACATAGTGCATGTAGTTGGGATTGTTGGATAGTTTCAAGCAAATCCTAAATAAACTCATCTTCATGTAGTCAAGAGAATATTAATATATCTACAAGGAACTCCACATTATGGTATATTGTATCCCAAAAATGTATATTTTTCTCTACATGCTTATGCAGATACAGATTGGGCAGGCAATCTTGATGATCAGAAAAGTACTAGTGGAGGAGCATTCTATTTGGGACCCCACTTGGTATCATGGTTCAACAAAAAACAAAGATCCATTTCTTTATCTACTACTGAAGCATAATATGTTGTTGTTTCATCTTGTTGTAATCAACTTGTATGGATGACATGCACATTACAAGATATTCAAATAACTTATCCTCAACCTATACATATTTTGTGTGATAATACTAGTGCCATAAGTATTTCCAAAAACCTTGTCATGCACTCAAAGAGAAATCATATTCCAATCAAATACAGCTTTATGAGAGAACATGCCCTTGAATAAAAGGTCAAACTAGAACATGTTCCCTAAAAGGAACAAGTTGCAGCCATATTTAATAAACTACTTCCACATGATTCCTTTGAATATCTTAGACAAAAAGTAGGAGTGATCTCTGCTTCATCACTCTGTTAATTATTCTCACAAATATTTTCATGTTCAGGGGTATTTGAGTCTGAAATTACTCCAATTTACTTTATGTACATATCTTTCATGAAGTACAGTCATGTATATATGTGAGTTATAATATAGATAGTCGCATATGTTTCTCTATGATGAAGAAACTATGGGACAAAGTGAGGGAAATGCTATGATATGTTTCAGATAGTTATTATTTGGAATTATGGTCTTGATGTTTATTGGTTACATTATTTTATTGCTCATATGATACTTATAAGTGATATTAGCTTATGATGGTTTCTAAATGACTTTGTTGCTTTGATGACTTTACTAACTACTGAAGATTCTTTGATGACTTTATTGATGAACATGATCAATCCTAACAGTGAACAGATGGCACAGGTTCAAGGGGAGATTTTTCTATATCTCTCATAGTGCACATTGTTGGGATTTGATTTCTTGAGTATTCCTTGTTTCATAATAATGCTCATATTTTTGTTGATAGATGCTCATCCTTATATGCTAAATGATGGTTACTAATGGCTATCAGGGTCCTACTACCTCACTATCGAGGTCTTTGGTTTTGGTTATTAATGTTATATTTGTCTCTTGATGTAAATGTCATGTAAAGACCCATGATGTAAAATATTTATATTCAATCATGGTTGACTCATTGGATTCAAGTTCATTATGTATGTGATCCCATTATTTCTGGCATTTAATGTAATGATGATTCAACTATGTAACCCTACTGTGTTGGGTGATTGATTTTTGCATGAGTCCTTAGTGATAGGAAAGGTCATGTCTAGAGTCATGTACTTCTTTGTATATCTTCAAAAAATTCAGCATGTGCTTGGGGGGAGCATGGTTACTATTCAGTGTTCATACTCAATAAATCATATCTACAAAGGGAGAGAAGCCTTCATTCAGCATTGGTCAACCCCTTTTCCCTTGATGTCAAATGGAAAGAGAAGCTTGGCATTTAGAGAATGCTTAGTGACTTGGTATATCTATAGATGTGTTTACATGTATCTACAAGTGGTGGTGACCAAACATCAAAGTGGTGGTTGCCATCAAGTCCAAAGGGGGAGATTGTTAGCATTATGACAAATGTATTGTCCTTGATGCCAACCTACTTAATAAAGATGTCAACATGATAATAGCAGGATACGTATGTAGGCCAGTACAAATGTGACATACAACTTTGACAAAGTAATATCATTTCATAGAGAGAGGAATGTGTTGACATGGAAAATGTGAATGATTCCAACAAAGGGAACTAACCCAATCGCAAGCCCTAATTAGACCTACTTTCATTTGGAATGGCTAGCTCCGATGGGTTTTAAAAGACCCCTAAACTATTTGAACATGTCAAAATATTTCTTATGGGAGGAAGAATTCAATGAAATCAGGAAAATGAAACAACTAACCTTTATGTACTAAATCCTATCTATACTACTTCTAACTACTCTAATATGGTCCTAGCTACTCTAATCTATCCTACAAGAGCATGATACAAAGGTTTAAACATCATATATATGTTTAGCAGGGGCATGATAAAAAAGGTTAAACATCATGCATAGATTCTAGTCCAAATCAATCAATCACTGAATTCACAGCTGGACAAGACTATATTAAAGCTAAATTTCAATCCAATCACTCATATAGGAATCCACATTCTTCTATGGAATTAAAACTGCAACTCATGTTTAATTTAGTTTCAAATCAGAGATCATTCACAAGTTAACCATGAAACTGAATCACATTCAATTTAACAAGACTAATAGTGACTGTAAATCATCAATATGCATAAATATAAATCACATTTACATTAATGCCAGTAACAACACTCTGATCCAAAACAATACAATTAGTCTGAAACTAATGGCTCCCTCTTCCCTCAAAAATATTCCTCCTCATTCACAATAAAGCAACATTGTTTTCTTGAAAATCAAAATCCCTTTCTCCTCTTCGGAGGTAATATTTATGCACATGGCCATGGCTCTAGGTCTACCCTACCTCTTCATCTTCCCACTATTTCAGATATGCAAATCGAGTACACAGAGGTCGGATCTTCAGCTTGGCCGCTGGCAGGTAGAAAGCATAACAGTTGAATTGATTCCTTTCCTGAGGAAGAGAATAGATGTTTGCAAAAAGGGTGACTATGTGTTGCCTCCCCATAATGAAGACTGGGACAACTCTGCTTACGGAATGCACAGGCAACACATGGGCTCCTGATCCAGAATGCATGTAGCCAGGCCCTTAAATGCAATTCTTCTGCATACATGGCTCTTCGAATCCCCTCCTGCGTCCTTTACTTCTCACCTGTAGTGATAGCTATCATTAGCTTCATGATTGTGAGTGATATAATAGAGATATTCACATGAAACACAAATGTTGCTTCCATTAACTTTTATAACTATGGGAACAAGTGTGAAAAGAATTTACGCAAAAAACATAGTCAACATACAATTTCCCGCTCAAAGCATAGGCTTGGCACAGTTTTCAAGGCCTTCCTTTCATCACAATCGGGTATCGGCCCCCTCTCAGGTCACAGTACCCATGCCTTCCACTGCCCCGATGCGCAATTGCACTATCAGGACTCCACAGGTTCTTCATTTACACTAAAAACATGATCCTTTGTAATTTCAGAAAATTTGGAAAACATGGAAAAACACTGAAAATTCCACCCTGATCACTTAGGCTGGACCTCAAAAGTTATGTGATGGAGTCTATAAACATCTTTGGGTTCAACCTATCGCATATCACAATAGGTACAAGCCTGGGGCTTTACCGATCGTGATATGTGATGGGGCTGTGGACCCGAAAATATATATATCGTATGTGATAGGTTGGCGGGTCCACTATATCGCTGCTTGTAATATGTATAAGGCCTGGGCTCTCACCGATATGCGATATGTGATGGGGTTGCAGACCTGAAGCACATATAAGTTAAGGTTACCTTTCACTTTGGAAAACCCCGACTATAATGTTTTTTTGGAAACACAAGGGTATAAGCGAAAAACATGCATACACAGCCATAAGGGTGGACTCAAAAATTAATGTGCCCGGTTTTATAATCATCGACGGGTCCGAGATATTTATGTGCCCTTTCTATACAGCTTTGAGGCTAGGTTGATAGCGATCTGCGATGGGGATTTGGACCTGAAATGTGCACATTTGAGTTAATAAAACCCATTGGGTCTGGAACCCATGAATACCTTGTGTTATCATGATAGGCCCCGAAAAGGATTTAACCATGCTTTATGAAGGATTTCCACTATAAAGCATTGTAATGGGAATAATAGTGTGATGAGGGTTTTGAGGGGTTAAACAAATCCTAGTAGACATAGGAATGAAGGGCTTAAGTGAGGCATTTGTTAAATGGCTTTACCCATTTGTGAATGGAAATTTTGGCCCTCGATAGGGTTAAGATTACTGGGATGAAACAGATCATTCAGAGACATGAAAGACTGGACTTATAGGGGACCCATTGAGAATTTGCTATCAGAGCATGTTTTAATGGGGTGATAGTTGTGGCCACAAAAAACGGCAAACCACTGGGCAAACCAGTTATCTCTGTTTCCAATTAACCTTCAGATCAATAAAACATGAGGGTGTTAAAACAAACTTGAAATGTGAACTATGTAGATGGACAAGCATGGGTTCCACTTAAGCATTACTGCTTCAGAAGGCATAGAAACAAATATCTTCTACTCGCTGATATGATTTTGACAGGCATTCTCCAATGACAGTATTATAGGGTTTATTGACCTTCCTTTACTTGTTTCCCACTTTCAAAATCCCTTTGGGGCCGTCACTGGTCTATCCATACCTGTTTAGGTGTGTACCTCATCTCTTTATTGCTCATCAAGCTTGATGTAGACATGATTTTCTTGCACTTTATATGAGAATTTCAGTGCTATATTTATTGATTGAATGGGGCGCAGTCATGGATCATGCCATATTTTTAAACCACTTAAGCAAGGTTGGGCTTGCTGTGTCAATCGGTACTTTGAGCCCAACAACATTCCTTACTCTAACTGGCTTCCCAAACAACCTTTCCTTCCAGATTGGCACAAGGACTTGACATTTCATTTATTTTTAGCTAAGTCCTTCCAGTTTCAGGCACAAGGACTAGAGCATAATTAGATTTGCCACAAGGTATGTGACAATGAGCTTAGCCCATGAAAGGAGGTTTACTTGTGAGTAACAGGTATTGGACCATTTATTGTGGTGGATGGGACCATTGGAGAATTATTGTAAACCTTACAAGCAAGTATAGCCTAGGTCTGAGTGGGATTTATTTAAATGCAACGTTCCTGCATGCTAGTCCAGCTGTAGTTACACATTTTTTGTTTTATAAAGATGCCCCTACATGCTCTAGATGTCCTAGTTATCAAAAGATCTCACACAATTCCCAACATATGCCAATGAGGGCTTTCGGTTTGTATTCCACCACTGATTCTCAAGTGCTCATGGGCTGATAGAAGGTTTGTTTGATTTGCAGGGAAATGACGAACTGAGGAACAGTAGAATCATCAACAAGCTTATGAGGAAGGGAAAGGCTGAGAGTAGTGAATGAGGGAAAATCTAAAAGGTAGAACGAGACTGGAGGACTACAATAAACGAGCTGAAAAGGAATGTAATTCAAAATAGCAGGAGAATAGACTTGGTAGAAAACAAAGGAAAGGATAGAAATACAACTAAACTAGCAGAAAAAAGGAAATGAATTCTAACCTACTCAGGAGGCAACCACCAAAGTGGTGGCTACTGGAAGTATCTCTTCAAATGTTGGCCATTAGCAGGGAGCTTTTCAATCTCCCCTTGTAATGTTTTCAACCTGTAAGTCCCTTAACCAATCTTTTCAATGACTTGGAATGGGCCCAGCCATAGGTGTTGGAATTTTGTGTGTTTACCTTTTGGTTCACTCAGCTTGTCCCATTTCAAAACTAGTTCCCCCACTTGGAAATATTTATCTCCCACCAAAGGATGATCAAGCCACCTTTTTACAATCATTTGGTGATTTTTGAATTTAATTCTAGCTCTATCCCTTAATTCCTCCAGCTTCATCAGTTGGTCGATCCTTTCTTGAAGCGGGGCTGAAGGGGTTCCTCTTGAAGATTAGGAGAGCTGTAAGGATGGGAGGGCAATGTTTGGGGGCAAGATGGCTTCTTGTCCATAGACTAGGAAGTATGGAGAGTTTCCCAAGGCCACTTTAGGGGTGACCCTATTAGCCCAAAGGCCATTTGTCAGGGCATTGTGCCAGTTCCTCTGGTTATTAATGACTATCTTGCGGATTATGCAGATATGGTTCTTATTAGAAGATTCTGCAACTTTGTTTCCCTAGGGATAATAGTTTGCTGCATATTTTATGTGGATTGACTTATCAATGGAAAACTTAGTTAGTCTTAGAGATGAAAAAGAAGAAGCATTATCAAAGATGAAAGTGTCAAGGATGCCATACCTGTTGATAATGAATTTCTCAATGAATGATATTACCTCATCTTCGTTCACCTTCCAGAGCGGGATGGCTTCGGTCCATCTGGTGAAGTAATCAGTTGCTGTGAGTATATACTTGTGCTATTGTGAGGAGTTTGGATTGATCTCGCTTATGATATCTAGGCCCCATTGTTGGAACGGTTGGTAAATCATGACAGGCCTAAGGGGAACAATGGGATTTTTTTCTTGTCCTGCAGTAGTTTGGCACACCTTTCATTTGCAACCATAGGCATGCGAGTCTCTGAACACTATGGGCCAATAATATTT
Source organism: Pinus taeda (assembly GCA_000404065.3). Taxonomy (NCBI): domain Eukaryota; kingdom Viridiplantae; phylum Streptophyta; class Pinopsida; order Pinales; family Pinaceae; genus Pinus; species Pinus taeda. The sequence continues at coordinate 29,866 of APFE031431283.1, forward strand.
GGCTCTCAATATTTTGTGGGCAGTGGTCCCTCAACCATAATGACCACCTGCTAGGTTGTCGTGCATTTCTTTCAATACATGGTTGGCATCATCTTTCTCTAAAAACCTCAACCAGATTCCATCATGATTTTTCTATACAAGATGTTGTTGGCCAAATAATACAGATTGGATTTTAATCTGAGAGCTCTCCTCTATGATGCATCCATGTATTTTGGACACGAACCCTGCACTAGATAGAAGCGTATGTCATGGTACCATGACTCAGGGTCCAAAAAGGTTTTTGATGCTTTTCGCTCATACATCAGTGCTTCGTTACTCCATAAGAGCTCCTCGCTCAGTTCCCTTTGTGAATATAGCAAACTCAACGTTCCTGATTTTTTAGATGCCTCCTTTTGGTCCGCTAAGGCTTCTGCCGCTAGGCTAAAAAGTCCCTTCCTTCGAATTATCTTTGTTGGCTTTATCTCCAGGTCGAACTCTTGAAGGGTGGTTATTCAGTTCCCTCTTCGTTCACCCATTTCTTTCTGCACGAAGAGGGCTCTTACAACAGGATGGGGCACGATGACTTTGGTCTTGGCCTTTAGTAAATAGGGGCATAAATTTTTAATGACCTTGAAAATTGCCTAGCATTGTTTCTCCACCTCTAGGTAATTCAGTTCCGCTCCTTGGACATTCGAACTCATGTAGGAAATGGGGACTTCATTACCATCATCACTTTTTTGAGTGAGAATTGCGGCATATGAAAGGTCGGAAGCAAACGTGTATAAGAAGAATCCTTTGCCGAAATCGGGGTTGACCAGCATAGGAGCTTGAGTAATGGCTTCCTTGATTCGCTGAAATGCTTCCTTGGCTTCATCGCTCCATTTATACACAATGTATTTCTTCATCATCAACTGCAAGGGGTGTACTATTTTGGAAAATATTGAGATGAATTTCCTAAAAGAATTAATCCTCCAGAAGAAAGATTGCATGGCTTTTTTATTGGCAGGGGACTATATTCTCATGATGGTTTATATTCTTTCAGGATCAATCAAAATTCTGTCTTTAGAGAGGATGTGACCTAGTAGTTTTCCCTTTGTGGTTGCAGAGATTCTCTTCTTGGGATTCAAAGAAATTCCATACCTTCAGCATCTTTTGAAAATCTGCGTCAGGTGATAAATGTGATCCCTCCTGCGATATGAATATACAGTGATGTCATCCATATACACCACTACCAATCTATTCATCAATCCTCGGAAGGCTACGTGCATAGCTCTCTAGAATGTGGCACCCGCGTTAATGAGCCCAAAAGGCATTTTACAGTATGCGTAGGTCCCCCATTTGGTGTTGAAAGTTGTCTTAAGTTGATCCCCATGACATACCCATATCTGATTATATCCTAAAAACCCATCTAATAGGGACAACATTTCAGACCCAAAAACGTACTGAAGGATGTGTTCCATAGAAGGGACAAGATAGTTATCCTTTTGAGACGCTCTGTTTAGGTTTCTAAAATTAATACAAATCCTGATGTCTCCATTTTTCTTTCTCACCGACATGAGATTGGCTATCCAACGGGTGTGTTTGACCAAGAATATGATTTTAGCATCCAGCATTTTGTTCAGTTCTTTCTTCAACAATGGTTTTAGGCTGGGATGCATCTTACACAATTTTTGTTTGTAGGGCTTGGCCTCCTTTTCCAAAGGGATCACATGCTACATAATAGTGGTATCAAAGGTCTTTAGGTCTTCATATGTCCAAGCAAAGACATCCTTGTATTCTTTAAATAGTTTGACAAATGCATCCATTTCCTGAGGAGAGCACCCTAGGCCTAGATTGACATTTTTGGGGTCTTTTTCAGTCCTAAGGTTGACTGTTTCATACTTCATGGATGCGCTGTGTGTTTTGCAGTTAGTAGGTTTCTTGAATTTATCATGCAATTCATACAACTGCTCCATCCTGACAATTGATTTTGGAATCACATTGGTCTGATCCTTTTCCTCATCTTCCCTTTCACTCATAAGCTTGTCATGCTCCTTTTCATCAATGACTACACTCTTGATTGTCTTCTCACAGTGTAGGAACTCAAGGATTTTCTCATCATCTTCAAAAACCTGCCAATTTGAGATGTTATCTGGAACGGACGGTCTGAAAATCAATTCGACAAAACATTTATTTTTCTTCAGTCTAAAATCAAGAAAAAGTTTAGCAACCATATTAGCCATCAGATCAACATCTTAGTTTTGGCCTCGAGGTATGCATGTAATGTTAAAGGAATCTAAACTATCAATTGAATCCCATACCTCATGCTAGTACCTCATCAGGTGTGAAGAATTTGAATGTATCCTTTTCCTTACCTGATCTATGATGATCTGAGAGTCACCAAAAACTTTAAGATTTTTCACATTCATACCAATGGCTTTCTTCAGGCCTTGTAGTAGGCATTCATATTCCACTGTGTTGTTGGTGCATGTGAATTCCAACCAGCTGGCCATTAGATGGTTCCCTTGCGGGTCAATGAGAATACTTCCAGCACCTACACCTTCAAGGCAGTTAGAACCATCAAAATAGAGTGTCCAAAATATTGCATCTAATGTTACATCAATTAAAATACTATCTAAGAAATGGGTCCTATCATCTACTATAATACAAGATAGCTCATCAGTTAGATTATGGTAGGGAATTTCCAACTGTGTGTGTGTCAAAGTTTCTTCAACAGTTTCTGCATGAAACTCTCCAAAACAGGTTTCTGTAGTATAAACATTGAAACTATAGTTCCCAAGCATGGAGTTGGTAAACATTATAGGTTCATTGGGACCATTTAGTTCCATTACCACATACTTCATGTATTTTTCCCTATCGACTCTCAGCATATCAACCTTTCCCTTCTTAGGCAACAAGAGATGGGACCAATCAGTCGAGAAGTATCTGTTCAATTTTGTTGACCAATCCCTGCTAAGCAGCATTCCATAAGCCTCAAGTATATCAACTACCACTATATTGATGACCTATGTATATTTTGGTTTGGCAACTATTTTAATCAACACATCCTTCAATTCTCCAATTACTATCACATCTATCCTATCTAATTGCATGATTCGAGTTCCAGTTTTTTCAGGTATGGCATGAATTCTTTTAGCGACTGCATAAGGAATGACAGTGGATGAGGCACCATGTTATAGACATTTTTGGGCACTGCAACCCCAATCATAAATGTCCATAAACTGAGGGCTCCTAAGTCCCTAAAATTGTTTCTGCACTACCTAAAGGAACAAGGTCAGCTGATCACATCATTTGCCAGAAGTTCTCCACAAACAACTGCTCATAAATGGTCAAAACTGGACCATACTGAATGCCCAGTGCAGAGGGTACGATGCATATCACCTTCCCAATGTAAAGGGTGAGATGCATACTAGATGGCCCCTTTGTAGGGTGCGATGGGTGAGAATGGACAAATGGCAGAGACAGTTTGCGAGGTGGAAGATCATAGAATCTTCCAGAAACTTCCCCTTTGACACTTGCCTCTCTGATTTCGACTAGGGGTGAGTAAGAGATCATCAATCTCCAAGTGGAATCAAGAACTATCAAATAGGGGACACTAATCAAAATCCTAGAAGCTAACTCACCCACCTACAATCATCTATATATGGATCCCTCATCACAGAGATCCAGAGGTTGGAATCTTGTATCTTGTAGAGAAGTGTTGTTGGTTTTCTAGTGTAACATCATAGTGTTG
>APFE031431293.1:0-28411 GCA_000404065.3 Pinus taeda
TTGTCTTTGAGTGATGTTTACTTATATGGTTGCAGCCTCAAAAATACCTGATCCCCTTCTTGAAATTGGCGTTCTGAGTGATGTTGATATACCTATTGCTTCATGCGGTTTTGGGCTTGATGAAGATTCTCTCTAAGGTGGGCCAGCATGGTTGTGCAATTCTGTAGGAGTTGATCCGCTGCTTGTACCTTCAAGCATCCATTGATATAAGAAGTAGGGGAAGGAGGGAGTTGACCAAAAACTGCTTCATATGGAGTCATTTTGGTGGTGGCATGATAGTTGGCGTTATACCACCATTCAGCTAGAGGTAACCACTGTACCCAGAGATGTTGCTTTTCTGAAGTGAAGCAGCTAAGGTAGGTCTCTAGACATTTGTTGACCGCTTCATTTTGACCATCAATTTGTGGATGATAGGAAGTAATAAGTTGTAGTTGGGTACCTTGTAGCCGGAAGAGTTCCTACCAAAAGTTACTGGTGAAGAATGGGTCACGATCAGACACAATGGAAGTGGGCATGCCATGCAATTTGAAGATCTGATCCATGAAGATTGAGCGAACAAATTTGATGTAAAAGGGTGTGGTAGGGCACAAAAATGAGCATACTTAGAAACCTTCGTTTAGATTGAGGCCGGGATGAGAAATGGTTGTAATGTGCCTGGGGATTTGACTGTTTCTCCTTTGTGGTGCTGAAAGACGTCGCATTCAGCTACAAAAGTAAGAATTTCCTTTTTCATGCCTATCCAAAAAAATGATCTTCGAGTGTGAGCATACGTCTTCTGAAAGCCTGAATGTCCTGCAGTGGGAGATAAGTGCAACTCCACCAAAATGTGGCTTTTGAGGGTGGATGTTGGTGATACTACGACTCTATCCTTGTAGCAAAGAATCTCATCCTACCATGAGTATTCTGCTGTGGAATTTGGATCCACCTAAAATTGATTAATAAGTTGGGAGAGCCAAGGATGTGAAAACCATTCCTTGCAAGCCTCTTAAATCCATTCTGGAATGGGAAAGGAAATTGCGAGCAGGGTACTTTCCTCCTCAAATTGGTGGGATAATGCATCTGCTACAATATTTTCACGCCCTTTCTTGTAAATTATCTCATAATCATATCCCAGCATTTTGGTGAGCCATTTATTTTATTGTGGTGAGGATAGGCATTGCTCCAAAACATATTTAAGGCTTTGATGGTTTGTGCGGATTTGGAAACGTTACCCCAATAAGTATGGTCGCCAGGTATCTACTACATGTAATATGGCCATCATCTCCTTCTCATAGGTAGATTGTCCCAGATTCTTCCCACTTATTTGTTGGCTCGTGAAGGCCAAGAGTCAACCTTCCTACATTAAGACCGCCCCAATACCCATACCAGAAGCATCACATTCAATCACAAAAGATTTGGTGAAGTCGAGTAGTGCTAAGACTAGAGTGGAACACATGGCATGTTTGAGAGCTATAAAGGCCTGTTGTGCTTCATCATTCCAGAGGAATGAATTTTTCTTGAGGAGTTGAGTGAGGGGCCTAGCAATGCAACCATAATTGCGGACAAATTTGTGATAGTAGCCTGTGAGACCAAAAAATCCTCTCAAGCTCTTCAAGGTCTTTGGTTGAGGCCAATCGGATCTTTTTGGGGTCCACCCTGACACCTTCACACCCCATAATGCGTCCCAAATACTCAATTTCTTCCATGCAAAAAGAGCACTTGGACATCTTGAAAAATTATTTATGCTTGCAGAGCAATTGCAAGAGCAGATCTATATGCTGAAGATGTGTGGCCCAAGTGTGACTGTAGATGAGGATGTCATCAAAGAAAACAAGGACAAATTTTCCGAGATATGGTTTGAGAAGGTGGTTCATAAGGCTCTAAAAAGTGGATGGGTCATTACAAAGACCAAATAACATGACTAGGAACTCATAATGGCCTTCATTAGTTCGGAAAGCAGTCTTTGGAATGTCTACTTCTTTCATGCGAATTTGGTGATAGCCTGAGCGAAGGTCGAGCTTAGTAAAGAATTGAGCCCCATTTAGTTCATCTAGCAAATCATCGACAACCAAGATGGGAAATTTATCTTTGACTGTCAACTTATTGAGGGCCCTGAATTCTTGACACATACACCATTCCTATCTTTCTTGAGCACCATGACCACCGACGATGAATAAGGACTAATGCTATGACGAATGATGCCTGCTTCCAAGAGTTCCTTGATGATTTTTTCAATTTCATTCTTTTGGGAGAACAGATATCAATATGGGTGCACATTTGGTGGTTGGGTCCTTGGGACCAAAGTAATGCTTTGATCATGTTCTCGTCTCGAGGGTGGAAGCTCATGAGGCTTGTCAAAGACTGGAAGATGGTTGTTTAAGATCTGTTTCATCTCAGGATGAATATGAAGAGAATTGGATTCGAAGGCCTGGATGGCATTAAATTGGGCTATAACTCCAGGGTGGCCCTTTTTTAACAATTTTTCCATCCGATGTGAGCTGATGATAGAGGGATCTACTGCCTGGAGTCTGCGGAGGGTATGTGCGTGGTTGTTTTGCTTTAAGCTCATATATAACTCCTGGAAATACATTGTGATTGGGCCAAGTGTGTGAATCCATTCAACACCTAAGACAATGTCGCACCCTCTCATTTGTATGGAAAACATATGGGTCTTTAACTGATAATACCCCATTTGAAGTTTGACATTTTCAGAGTGACCTTCACATTTCATTGTCCTCTTAAAGTTATGTGTACTGCCACTATCAATCAAGACTACTAATGGGCAGTGCTTAATAAAACCTTTGATTTTGAGAGTTTGGGGAGAAGAAATCCCTGCCAAAGCATGCAACGAGATAACTAGTTCTTCAAGTACATTGTCTTGTTGGTTGTCCTATTCTTCCTCCTATGGTTCCTCAAGCGGTGGGTCTTCCTTCAATGAACTGTGATCAATAGCATCACTTTGAAAGAATTTGGGCTCCTTGCATTTATGCCCAGGGGATTATTTCTCATCACAGTAGTAACACAATCCTTGCTTTCTTCTTTCTGCCATTTCTGCTGGTGACACCTTTTGAACCTTGAGTGTTTGGGTAGTGCTTTGAGCCTGGGTGGGGTGGCCCTTGGCTATGAAATTTGGGCAATTGGACTGGGCTACTAATGCACGTTCTACTTCATGAGCTATCCTACAAGCATGCATCCATGAGATAGGGTGTTGCAGTCGGATGTGGGCCTATATGGCTTCTTTGAGACCAATGAAAAAACATTCCACGTAGAACTCATCGTGTAGATCTCCTGTGCGGAAAGCTAAGGCTTCAAAGGCTGTAATATATTCATTCACTGTTCCTGTCTGTCAGAGCTTAGTGAGACAACCCAAAAAATTAGATTCATGTTCAAAGTGATTCGTAAGAGCTTTTTTGAGTGTCTACCAAGTCAAGGGCCTTCCATAGCAACATTGATGCCATTGCCACCATTGCCATCTTTCATTGTCCAAGTACATGCTACCCACACTAAGTTCAGTCGCATCATCCATGATGTGATTCAGTGTGAAATATTGCTCCATTTGCGCTATCCATGTGGCCGGGTGAGAGCCATCAAATTTATACATGTCCAGCTTGGGTGGCTGGGGCTGGGACTTTTGGTGGGTGCCAAAGAGGTGAAGGGACTGGCTAGACTTGCCCTCAATGTTTTCATTGCCAATATATTCCTTCGTGCATTCCTCCATATTTCCCTTTGAGATTATTTCATTTAAGTTCTTCAGCTGCAACAATACATCTTTCAATGTTGATTCAAGGTTGTCAATCCTCTCATTGGCCATAGCTTGAGCTCTAGTTTGTACCATGCATCGATATGATGTACTTGAAAATTGGGACCGCCCAAAATTTTTGGCACTAACAATTGAATAGTACCACCTTGCTCAGCTCATCGACTTGATTCTTATGGGCTAAGTCTCCAATAAGCATCCCATGGGGTCTCAGATGTTGACCTATTTTTTTTTTTTTTCTTACTCCGAACAGAGTTTTACTCCTTGCTTAGGAATACTAAGTGGCTGAATCCCAGAAAACTCAAAGATGCCCAAAGTCTTGTGAAAATCATGCCCAGGTATAGGAACCCACACAATTAGTTAGATTTGAATGGCGGATCTGATAGATCTGAATGGCGGAACTGATTGTTGCTGTTGCAACAAAACCCCACCTGCGAGATCTGATCTAGCAAAGATGATGCGTGATCTAGAGATAGAGAAGGGAACTATGGTCTCCAGGAGTGTCAGGTGCTACAGATTGCAATATACATAAGGGTTTGACAGTAGTACTCGGCCCAATCTTTCAGGGCACTAACCAAGGAGGATCAACCGTACCCTTAGCCGTACAACCCAGCTACGCTATTGTACATGCGAGTAATCTCCTCGAATGTTTTTCTCGGTGTACTATAGTAGAAAGACGGCTGACGGTTTATCTATGGTGAGGTTTCAAGGGAGCTAGGGGGCTTCCAATATACCCAGAGGGTACTTGGAAGACATTCCATGCGTGGTTCTGTCTAATGCGCTACTACTCGTAGGGGTATCCATAGGGGTTACAAGGGAGTCCAACAAGCATGACCACCTCTTGTATTTCCTACATGCATGCCTCCCCAAATCTGTAGGTTTATGCACTCAACGACAAATCCTGTGGTTTAAAAACACCAGAACACATCTCTAGCCAAATTATTTTTTTCTAAAAATTGTAAATCCCACTGACCCTGGAAAGTGCTCTGATACCACTTGTTATGCTCTTAACCTGAAAGATGATACTAGAATAGAAAATATGCACAGAAAAATACCCAAAACATAGAACAATGAGAAATAACAACAAGTATTTTATTATTCATAAAGAAATGCTCACTTTCCTCTTCGAGGGGGCCACCTCCAATAGAGCTGAGCTCAATTACAAAATAAGACACCCTGCTCCTCGAGGGGAGTCTCTATCCTTTATATACAATTCATACATGCAATACCATGGGGCAATACGATGGTTCTTATTAAGAACATCTATCTAATACCATGGCCCATTTGCAACTAACTGTGGTCCCTTCAATAAATGTGGGTTAACCACTTACAATTATTAATATGGGCTTTATTGACTCTTTACTTAAATATAACTATGATTTGATCCTATTACATAAATAAGGGGGTTAGGGTTGGACCCTAACACTCAGAAGTGGAGGGAATGGTCGAATTCAAATTCAAATGTTACTATAAAATCCCTTAGGGTAGTCTCGAGGCAACACTTGGTTGTTTAAGATTTGAGCCAGTGCAGAGAATTGAGCACCAAGCTACCTTGTCACCGGTGAGTACGTGACCAAACGGATCCAGTGAAGAAACAATGACGGCTACGAGAACTAGAGTGCGATTTGCGGAAGTTACCCTAGAGCCCTGTGTGACCTAGGAGGAGCCTGGAGATGCGGAAACTACACCCAAGGTTCCAAATTCCCCTCGCACGCCGCATCCACAAAAAGAAAAGCAGACAATGGGGCTAGTCAGGGTATCACCACAGACCCCACGGTCTAGTAAATTGTCAATGGCAGAGAAGGCCAAAGTTGTTATCGTGGAAATGGAAGAGGAGGAGGAAGATTTCCAAGCCCTGATTGCCCAAATTGAAGCTGTTAGAGTCGGTCTGGTCAAGTCCTCCGTCAGAGGTCAAAACTCTTTATGCATTTCATGATTAGGTGTCCCTCTCCATTCTCCCAGTTGCATTCCACTAGGGACATGCCATAATCTGACGAAGAAAGTCATTATAGGCATTTCCCCCCGCTCATGTCTGGCTCCTGATGGCTCAGGTCTTTTATCAATCATCATCGAAGTCCATGACAGTCAAGGTCTGGTCCTTTAAAGGACGAAGGTCATTTTGAGGTATAGGTCTAGGAATTCATCAATTTGGTACTCGAACATGTCTAGCAAAGCCATGCAAGCCAGAGTGAGGCCCTTACACAGTTATGGTTCAGAAAGCTTCATCGTCATGTGGATAGACTTCGACTCTTCTTCAAAACTCTGTTTTGAAGAAAAGTCAAACAGTGTCATTTATGACAAAATTTGCAAAAAGGTCGCGAATTGATTTTTGAGAGGCAGTCATGGTTTCCATGGCCAAATAACCTATCGTGCAATCCTTGCAAAGAGTGCCGAAAATTTCGTCATTTGAGCTAAAATTTCAAAGGGAAAGTGAAAATCAGTGTATTCTAAAGTCAATGAAAAAGTGCCAAAACAAAACATTAGAAAATGGGGTTTTGAAGAAGCAAAAATCAAACTCATCTCTCCCAAAGATTTATATACAATTTTTCCACCACAATAAGAGGCATTATGCAAATCAAAACTAGTGGGAGACATAGCAAAGAGATTGGAGTGTGTTGGTGAGCATTCGGAGTAAGTCGGAGTTGGTTTTCAGGGCGTGGCACACACAGTCAGGGGCACGGCACACACATAGGGCGCGGTGCACACAGTCCCCACCCCCAGTTCAAAGTTGTAACGCGCGCGGCACATACCCAAGGTGCGGCACACTGGGCTTTGCGCGCGGTGCATACAGGCCGAGGAGTAAACAAGCAGCGAAAGGTCGGTTGGAGGTGAGGTTAAGGGCACGACGCATACAGCTAAGGGCGCGATGCACACAGCCCCCGCCCCCAGTTCAAAGTTATAACACGCACAGCGCACACAAACTAGAGCGTAGCGCACACAGACAGAGGCGCGGTGCACAAAACCAAAGTGCCCAGAACGTTCCAAATTCACTCAAATGTTTTTGGGAAGTACATAAATTTTCAAGGTAGGCTCCATTAACCCACTTGTTCATCAAATTTGTTAAAGACATGGTGGTTTTATGCCCAATGATGGAGCTGAAACAAAACTCTTAAAGCAACCATATGAAGACACCAAGAGACCATTTTGCTAGGGTTGTCCAATTGTATTGTTGATGGCAAGGTCCCCTTTTCCCTTCCTTATATTTCTCCCTTGATCCCCTATGCCATTTTTCCTATCATCACTGCCCTAAACTACCAAAATCATATTCCCTTTCCCCTCCTCCTATTGCTCAATAAAAACCCCTAACTCTACCCTATCAAAAATCCCAAACTCCTCCCACATCCCTAACAAATTTTTCCCTATAACCCCTATTCCCATTTCATCACTCCCTCCTAATAATCCATGTTTCATTGTTCCCCTTGGTAACAGATACTACAAAGGCACCCAACCTCACACCATCATCAAAGGGGAAGCCTAATCACAACCCACATTGCATTCATGTCATCACAACATTCTTCTGAGTATGAGAGGGAGACACAGAGTGACTCATCTTCAGAAGAGCAGGCTCCTAGGAGACACCACAAGAGTGGCAGACATGTCAGGGATGAACCCACTACCCTCATCGAGCTACAAGCATGCCCTCTTGCCATGTCATCATTCCAGTACTTATCATGCTTCGAATTTTGTCAAAGGGTGAAAAATGTCAGATTTCATCATGAGTTGGCCTGGTTATTTGTGCTTCATCTACATGGAGGTCAGTCTACCTTGGTCGGGGTCACTTTCACCTTGACACCCAAAGCTATATCATTGGCAACAGGTATTCCAAATGTTGGGGAATAGTGGCATAAGAAGAAGAAGGTGGAAAGGCATCACAATGAGCCTTAAATCAAAACCAGATTCGTGGATGAGCTCATAAGAGTATTTCCCTTCAGATACTTGAAGAATGAGTATGCTCCACTCATGAGGTTGATCATGAAATACTTCAGCTATGAAGGGAGGTTCTGTAGACTATATGCCTATCATATTCGCCTACTCATGCACTTTCCCAGGGTGAGGGTGATGAACCTCCCGTTCTTCATATGCAATAATATAGAGAGGATGAACACCTTCATGATGCATAAGACCCCTCAGCAGCAGCTTAACAATGTCTATCACTTCACTCTCATTCAGATTTTGGTAGATCATCAGTTGGGATTGCAGGGCATTGCTTGGGAGGACTTCATCTCCCGTGACTTCTTCAGCACACCACAGGTACTATCAGGGCCCAAGCAGGAGTTGGGTAGTTCTTCTTATTAGCATGATCATCATGAGACCACTACCATGCCAATTTTCATTACATATCAGAGAGGCAGTAGGCACTTGTTTGCAGCAGCAAAGAGAGTGTTATCTCCACCCGGGGTGGAAGGGGCCTCGCTTCTGGCATCGACTACTTAGGTATTGGACAAGGGCAAGGAGCCCATGCATGATGAGGGGCCATCAGGTACATAGGAGACTGGTGTCATCCTCATTTCGGATGAAGAGACAGAGGTAGAAAATGCCAAACTTAGGATGACCATTCAGGAGCAGGACATGGAGATCAAAGACTTGATACTGAATTTCGAGAGGGCTAGATGGGTCATCAAGTATTTAGAGAAGAGAAACAAACAACTTGAGGACCAACAGATGATCATGGAGCTGTAAAGCATTCATGAAAATCGACAAGCTGTCCAGTAGAGAGGGATCGAGCTCACTACCTTGGAGCAAGAGATCAATAACGACCGTGAGACTTGGTTGGATCGGGTCAGCCTACACTTGGATAAAAAGTTGGAGAAGGAAAACAGGGACACTGCCATACTGAGGAGGATGTCTTGTCATTATAGGGCGCGGAACATGAGCACAAAGGCCCGAATAAGGAGCTTGAAGGCTAAATTGAGCGAAGCAACAAAGGAAGCAAAAAGGGCAAAAGAGTAATATCAGCTTCGAATCTTGGATAAAGCTTCCTTGGCACAACATGGCACTTCATAGAGGACCTCCAGCCCAAATTTCAAGGAATTTGGGAAAATTTTGGTCGCACGACAAATTTTTGGCACAAAAACAGGTTTTTTCTCTATACGCGCCGCGTCACCAGTGCGACGCTTAAGATTGGGAGCTCCAAATGAGAAATGGTTTGCGGTTTTGGATTCGGCATGAAAAATAAAAATTACTGGCACTGGGAGCAAGAAATTTGGAGAAGATCTTGGCCACCAAAAGGGCAAAATACACTCAAAAATGGCCTCACTAACCCTATTTTGACACATAGGAAGAAGTCTTGGGGGAATGAAAATTTGGAGGGGAAAATGAGCTCCAAATTCAAAAATTCCAGTGGGGTTGGAAAGTAGATAGGACAGGCTTTCCAACGAGCTATTGTGTGCTCATTTTGGACTTCAGAAAGTGCCTGAAAATTGGCCTCAAAGTGGCGCGACACATATAGGAAAGGAGCGTGGTGCATATAGGAAAAAAGGCCAGAATGCCACTATTTCGCGAAATTTCGCTTCCCAACTTTTTGTAAGTGGGCCCACTCATATGCAATTCAGTTTTTCAGCAACTAAGGAAGTTTTATAATTATATTCACTCCAGATGGTCAGTTTCCAAGTGGCAAAGGAAGGCAAAGGGCCACCAAGCCATTTGTCATGTTTGTGGCGCTGCACCTGTAGCTGTTGTTTGGCTCTCCACCTTCAGTATGTAATGATTCGAGTAACTCCCCAACTCTTGGGTGTTCTATCTCTCCATAGCACTTTCTATATATTGTATGCAAACCATTTCCAAAGGGTTGGTTGACTTGTAACTTCTGGGAGACTGTGGGAAAGAAACTCTGTTTCTGCATTGTATATTTTTACAGAGGATTAATGAAAGGCAGTGGCTCTGTTTCATGAGATTCATGTGGTTGTGAGTGTATCAAATGTGTCTCTTATGTTTCATATGTATCTATTATGTTTCATAGCTCATTTCATATTCATTTCCATTGAAATTTTCTAAGTTAGCTAAGGTAGAATTCAATTTTATTGCTCCGCCTATGGGAAAATTTCATGTACAGTGTTCATTCTTCTGTTGAAAAGGATTCATGTTGTCCATGCCCTTTTCACCCTCTTAATCAATCTCTCCATTCCTCCATATCTTAAAACTAAATTGCGATGCTTTCCGCCTACCTTGCCTCATGAAATAATCCGTGCCTTTGTATTGAGTTCTCTGGTCATTGAGGTCCAGTGGTCCCATAACATCCCAGAAACATAGTCATTCATGAAAATCACTTCTTATTTTCATTTTCGCTTACTAGCCTAAGATAAATAGTTCACTGAAAGTCATCTCAGGCCTTTTTGTTTATCTATTCACTAAGTGTGACTCAGAGAGAGCCCTCTCCTGTTCTGGTAGGGCTAGCTACCAGATTGAGCATGGTTTGTGGTTACCCTGAATTTTGCCTTCCTTCAGCCTAAGGCAGATTTAGGTGCTAACATAGTGGCGACTCCACTGGGGACGGAATCAAATCCCCTTGCTTCTTAATAATTCTAAGCTTCTGGATGATAAGTTTAGGATTTGATAGGCTGATGTAAAATAGGTTGTGTCCTTTGATTTTTTCTGAATAGCATGCTGGCTTCTCGAAGATACACCAGAGCTAATCCAGATCCCGACCCTCCGCTCATCTACGAAAATCCCAATTTGATTTCAAGAAATCATCAGAGATAGAGTTTGACGATAAAATCAAGAGAAACGCTGGTGAGTTGGTCCAAGATTATTGCATTAGATTCAATACAGTGTATAATGAAATTCCAGATGATCTAAGGCCACCCATGGGACTAGCCATGTTGAGGTTCCTAGATGGTTTTGATGCTGATATGGCTTATCAATTGAGAGAAAGAGAACCGGCTACAATGGAAGAAATGCATAAGATAGCAGTCAGCGTTGAAGCAAACCTGCTGACCAGGAGGGCTAGAGCAAAAGCAGAAAAGAAGGTCACTGCAAAGGAAGAATCTTCCTTAGTAGATCAGCTACTTCAGAAGGTAGAGCAGAGGCTTGAGAGAGTGAAACTTGACAAACTGGAGCCACAAGTTAGAAATCCTAACTTTCGTGGCCAGCAACAACCAGTATAGGATAACACAGAGAGATCAGCAAGCTCAAGAGCCAATTGCACAACAATCAGTGCAAGCACCTTTGTAGCAAAATTTTGTGCATGGACCAGAATCAGATGAAGATGAGAATGTAATAGGCGAAGAAAATCATCTCTTTACTCCTGACGATTTGCCTACTTATCTCATTGAAGAGGAGGAGTATACAGAGAATTCAGCTACACAGAAATATGGATATTTCATTCTAGCAAGCGACACCATCTTGGAGGAACAGTTAGACGAATATCAAAGAGGCTACATGAATGTTTTGTCCGCCCAACAGTAGCGATATTCACTTAGAAACAGGGATTTGCCAGTCAGACCCATTCAGAAAAAGAAAGATGTTGAAGCGCCAAAGAATGATTCTGCTGGTACACAAAGGAAAGGAAAGGAGCTGGTTGAAACAGAGAGCAGCAAATCAACATCAGCAAAACCAGCACATTAGCAAGTTACATCAAAAGAAAGGGAGAGGAAAGAAATCCCGGTCAAAGAGGTGGAGAGGATTCCCGCGTTCAATTTAGAGAATGAGATTTCCAAACTAAAAATATCCATCCCTTTGACTGAAATATTGAAGAACAACAGTTATAAAGGACAAGTGTCTAAAATGTTAAATTTGGATCCGATATCAGACATGGTGAATGTCAAAGATGATCAACCTGAAATGATTTTTGGGCCAGCATCAAATGGCGAGTCTCATGACAACGAGGTGCCACCTTTCTACATCAGTTTGAGGTTGCATGATTTTGTTTTACATAACGCCATGTTCGATTCTGGAGCCTGTCACAATCTCATGCCCAAGGAAATCATGGACAAGCTTGGTCTGGACGTCACCCAGCAATATCATGATCTCTATTCGTTCGATTCCAGCAGAGTAAGATGTATAGGTCTCATCAAAGACTTGGTTGTGAGTTTGGATCAGCTCTCCATGAAGAATGTTTTGATGGATATTGTGGTGGCAGACATTCCTCCAAGGTTTGGCATGCTTCTTTCCAGGTCTTGGGTAGTGAAACTAAAAGGGACACTATAGCTAGACTTCTCCTATGCAAGGATTCCAGTATTTGGACAAATGAGGAAATTATATCGAGAACGGAAAATGAAGTACATGATCACAAGCAAGGAGACCCCAATAAATCATCCTATTAACTATGTACATACATATTTAGAGTCTTTTGTTTTGTATTCAGATAGTTTAAATGATATAGATAGTCAGTTGGTAGAAGCAGATGATATTCCAGAAATACCAGAAAATTTCAGAGAAGTTTTAAAGAAAGAGGAACAAAAACAGTAGAACACCGTTGGGCAATCAGCTAAAAACAATGGACAACAAGCAGGCAAGGCACAACAAACAGATTTCCAGCACTTGCAAGAGGAAGAGGAAGGATTGTGGACCATGGATTTTGATGGAGCAGTAGGAAATGATGGCACTGGAATAGGAATTTGGGTACGCAATCCCTTCTCTGCCCCAAACAAGATCCCTAGTAACTATTGAGTCCCAAACCTGCAGTTCCCTATATACCCTTTCAGCCTTCTTTTTCCATTTACTTCATCCACCCAACTCTCAAATCATTGCATATTAGTCTAAAAATATCTTATGAAATGGTTTCCTAACTATGTTTATGACTGTTGTTTGATTTAGATTTTTTTTTCAAACAGCTGCGGAAACTTGTCACTATCCGCAGCCAGCCCAAGTTTTCGCAACCATTTTGTCAAAGGCTATGTTACATGTGTCCAATGGAGAAACCAGCCACATGGGCAGGATGCAAGTGATGTGTACATGGAGTGTGTCCCCTCAGATCAGCCAAATCACTCATAAACGGTCATGGTCAACGACGGTCAAAGGAAGGGCCAAATGAGGAATTTTGCGGTGGCACGACTCTGTTTTGCCCACGTGAAGGTTTGCGTGGCACGATCCTTAGTTTCTGGAGGTACTGGCACAACTGTCGATTAGCCTGTGAACTGAATCGAGTAGCCACCACTCCATGGATTCAACTGCCATAATGACCATAATGCTAGATCTCAGGCCACGGAGATTTACGTGTCTCTTGGCAGCATAAAATCTAGGAATTAGTTGCAAGCATTTTCACTTATAAATAACGCTTTGATATACGCTGGATAGTTAGTTTTTGAGATGTAATTTTGACTGTTGTTATCAGCCCACTGTACTGCACTTTACTTTGTTTTATTACTGCACTTTAATATATGAGAAGACAACATTCCTGAATTTGATTTGTGACTAAGTAATTGGTTGGCCGAGGTTACAGAGGGCCCTTGTACACCAAAGCTTTGTATAGTTTCTTACTTGCTTTCATTTACTGTTTTTATAATAATTACTTGTATATATTTTTTGTTGTTTTGATGTTCATTGTTGTCCATATTTCCTTTATGTTTTTTTCCATAACTGTTAGCTGATCAGTGCTTCTTTTACAGGTTTTTGTAGGCAGCCCGGGCAAATTTACATATTTTTGATAACTACTGGCATGAGATCATCTTGTCCTTTCTGCTGATTTTCATTTACTAAGTTTAATTCCAGCATTTTCATTTATTTTAAGTTTTGTTTTGCTTAATTACTTTTCTGCCATTTAGACATCATATTACTTACCTGTTTATGATTTCCTTTCTATAGCCAAGCGACTCAATTAGTAAGGAATCAAAATATTACTTGTTGTAGTATGATTTAGTTTTCTTTCCTGCAAGTTAGAGATTGAATTACTTATGTAATTTTCAAGAGTTGAAATATGAATGAGTAGTTAAATCCTAGTTTCCTTTTATGCAATTTGATTTCCTGCAATTTAGATATCATAATACTCAACTTGTTTATGATTACTTCCTATAGCCGGAGTGAGTCGAAAGGTGAAGGGTCAGAGTATGGGTTGAAGTAGTGTGATTTAGTTTTATTTGCTTTCAGTCTTTGAGTTTCTTTAAGTTCAGTTTTTATTTTCTTTTTCATACAGCAGTAAGGATATTGGGCCATTGTCACTAGTTCATTGTTTTGGTACATTTACTTCTTTTGAGAATTGATTTCATTACAGTCAGTTTGGAAACCTTCTTTTTGAGAAATTTTAAGTTTGGAAAATCATTGTAGAAATCACCATTACCATCCATACTTAATTTTCAATTTCGCCATCTCACACTAGGGAATCCACAGAAGATAAACCCAAAAACAAACTAAAAAACTAAAAAACGACAAAAGACTAAGAAAAAGGTTATCTTGCACATACAGTGCACTTCACTTCATCAATTTACGACTCCTGGATTGACATTTTGAATATCAATTTAGGACATACTAAATTGACCAAACAGTAACGTACGGGTTTGCTCTTACAAGTTGGCTTTTCAATGTTCAAATAATGAAGTTGAATATGAAGCTCTGATTGTTGGCCTAAAAATACTAAGAAAGCTGAACGCTAAGAGAATTTCAGTATATGGCGACTCTGAATTGGTTATCAAGCAGGTCAGAGGCGATTATCAAGAAAAGCATCCTAGGATGCGGGCCTACCGTAACGCAGTCTTAGACATTTTGAAATTATTCTTAGAATACACCTTGACATGTGTGCCTCGCATACAAAATAGCATTTCCGATGCTCTTGCTAAGGTAGCGAGTAGTTTGAAAATCCCAATGAAATCTAGTAACAAATTCGAAATCCATGTCAAGCACCGTCCAACCATTCAAGACAATCAAAGTTATTGGAAAGTGTTCCAAGATGATGACGAGATTGATGATTTTCTGCAAAACAAAGGCAAGTTTATAGAGACCTCAATTGATGAAGAAAATGATGATGGAAAAGGAAATGGTACAGATGAAATGCAGATCAATGAAATGGACATGTTGCAGCTGAAGAATAACGTTATTCCCAAAGGCTTAATACCTCTAGAAGAACTCTTCGATCAGGATGATGTAGCTCGCAAGCCAACATTACAGCCAACAGAGAAGGGTGTGGAAGAGGTCAATATTGGGACAGCTGCAAATCCTAAATTGGTAAAATTGTCCAAAGCATTGCCGCCAAAGATCAAGGATAAATATATCAGTTTGATGTCTTCATTTGCAGATGTGTTTTCTTGGGACTATTTCGATTTAAAGGCGTATGACACCAACATAATTCAGCACACTATACCCATCAAGCCTAATCAAAAGCCATTCAAACAAAAGTTGAGAAGGCTAAATCCAAAGTTGCTGCCATCTATTGAAAAAGAGATCAACAGGTTGTACAAATCAGTAATCATTGTGCCAATCAGATTTTCAGATTGGATCTTCAACTTGGTACCCGTAAGGAAAAAGACAGGGGAAATTCGCCTATGCATCGACTTCAGAAATCTTAATAAAGTCTCATTGAAGGACAAATATCCACTGCCCAAAATGGACCATATTCTTCAGCGAGTAGTGGGGGCATCTTGCATGTTATTGCTTGATGGTTATTCCGGATATAACCAAATTTCTGTTCATGAGGAAGATCGAGACAAGATAGCATTCACCACTCCATGGGGGACCTTTCATTACATGAAAATTCCTTTCGGTTTGAAAAATGCGGGTGCCACATTTTAGCATGCTATGGACTTGGCTTTTGCAAATGAGAAGGACGTATTTTTGGTGGTGTATTTGGATGATTTGATGTTGTTTTCAAAATCTGATGAAGAGAACATGTACCATCTTAAAACTGTCTTCCTAAAGTGTAGAAAATATGGCTTGTCGCTAAATCCAAAGAAAAGCTTGTTCGCCATGGAAGAAGGCAAACTACATGGTATATGTATTGACCCGACACGTGTGCAAGCAATTTAGCAAATAGATCTACCCCAGAATAGAAAGGAGATACAATCATTCAATGGAAAGATGAACTTCCTCTGCCACTTTGTATCTAATCTCGCGGAGCGTATAAAAGAAATGACAAACATGCTTAAGAAGGACAGCCAAGTGAAATGGACGGAAGAGGCGGTAAAATCTTTCAATTTGGTCAAATTGGCACTTTCCTCAGCACCAGTTCTAGTAAGCTCGGACTATACTCAGGATTTCATATTGTTTTCATTTGCTTCAGAGCATACTATGGCAGCGGTATTATTGCAGAAGATAGAGGATCATGAAAGACCCATTGCATTTTTTAGCAGAGCTATAAGAGACGCAGCTTTAAATTATAACATCATTGAAAAGCAGGCTCTTGCACTTGTGAAGGAATTGAAAGATTTCCAGGTGTATATTCTACATTCTCATGTCCTGGCCTATGTTCCTAATGTTGTTGTAAAGGATATTTTAGTGCAGGCCGATCCAGAAGGAAGAAGAGGCAAGTGGATTGCAGCCTTGCTGGAATATTACATAGAAATAAAGCCCACAAAACTGGTGAAAGGACAGGGATTGGCGAAGCTAATGGATGAATCAAACTTGCATGCTTTGGACATAAATCTGATCACTACTTTGTCCGATGAAAACAATGAAGAACCGCCAATTCAGATATCTAAAAATTTTGCTCTTTCTCCATGGTATTCTGATATCATATATGTGCTAAAAAATTTGTCACCTCCGCTCGGCATGACTAGAAACAAAGCGAGAACACTTAAGTTGAAGGATGCCAAGTTCTACATTCTTAATTTAGCACTGTATTGGAAAGATCCTGGTGGAGTTTTGTTAAATTGTTTGGTAGAAAAGGAAGCAAAGCAAGTCATGGAGGACTGCCACCAAGGAGACTGTGGAGGTCACCTCTTTTGGAAGTCAACAACGAACAAAATTCTGAGAGCAGGGTACTATTGGTCGACATTGTTTGCTGATGTATATAAGATGGTTAAGCACTGGCACAAGTGTCAAATTTTTGAAGGAAAGCAAAAGTTACAGCCTCTACCACTCAAGCCCATATTGGTGAGCGCCCCTTTTCAGCAATGGGGGTTGGATTTCATTGGAAAAATTCATCCTGCTTCTTTCGGACATCATAAATGGATCCTCATAGCCACAAATTACTTCACAAAATGGATTGAGGCGATCCCAACTAGACAAGCTACAGATGCGGTGATCATTTCATTCCTCGAAAATAACATCTTGTCTCGCTTTGGTTGTTCGAACAAGCTAATCACTGATAACGCAACAACTTTCAAATCAAAGCGGATGGTAGAATTTTTTCATAAATATCACATTATTTTGGGTCATTCAACTGCCTATCATCTGCAAGGCAATGGATTGGCGGAATCCTCAAACAAATCATTGGTCAACATAATCAAGAAGCTGCTGGAAATGAACAAGAAGAGCTGGCATAAAAGGTTGGTAAATGCGCTTTGGGCAGATCGGGTAAGCCAGAAGAAATCCATAGGTACGTCACCGTTTGAGCTGGTTTATGGAGTTGATATAGTATTTCCTTCCTCTCTCACTGCCCCAGTTGTCAAACTTCTTGAGGAGGCCGGCAGTGAAGAAGATCCCATGCAAAGGAAGCTGAATCAGATGGTCCACTTGCAGCAGACTAGAGAAGAAGTTTTCAAGAACACATCCAAATTGCAGGAGAAAATCAAGAAAATTTATGATAGAAAGGCAAAGGTGGATAAATTTCAGGTGGA
This sequence comes from Pinus taeda, assembly GCA_000404065.3. Classification (NCBI taxonomy): domain Eukaryota; kingdom Viridiplantae; phylum Streptophyta; class Pinopsida; order Pinales; family Pinaceae; genus Pinus; species Pinus taeda. The sequence continues at coordinate 17,380 of APFE031431293.1, forward strand.
TGATGTGGTGTTGAAGTGGGATGCAAGAAATGAGGAGAAAGGCAAACACGGTAAGTTCGAGAACCTTTGGAAAGGTCCTTTCAAGATCGCAACATATCGGGGGAAGAATGATTTTCTTCTTAAGGAAATAAATGGAGAGGATTGTCCAGGAGGGCCGATAAATGGTCAGCTGCTCAAGCGATACCACTTCTAAGTTATCAAACGCTACTTCCACTGTCATTGTAAATACCATTTTATTTAAGTTTCGTTAGAGTTGCTCAAATTAGTCTTTAAGTCATTTTAATGTCAAGTTTGAGTCAGTTTTTTGGTCATTTCAGCTTCGTAAATGAGTCAGAGTCCGGTATTATCTATCAAAATGATGACTCCAAAGCCCAATGGATGAAGGCACTGTCTAGCTCCTCCAAAGATCTATTGTTCTTGGCACCTCCAAGGAGCTACCATCCCCCATTGGAGCTTAGAGTCGGTTTGGCCAAGTCCTCCGTCAGAGATCAAAACTCTTTATGCATTTCATGATTAGGTGTCTCGCTCCATTCTCCCAGTTGCATTCCACTAGGGGCATGCCATAATCTGATGGAGAAAGTCATTAAGTAATTCCCCCCCCCCCTCATGTTTGGCTCCTTATCAATCATCATCGAAGTCCATGACAGTCAAGGTCTGGTCCTTTAAAGGACGAAGGTCATTTCGAGGTATAGGTCTAGGAATTCATCAATTCAGCACTTGAACATGTCCAGTAGAGCCATGCAGGCCAGAGTGAAGCCCTTACACAGTTATGGTTCAGAAAGCTTCATTGTCATGTGGATAGACTTCGACTCTTCTTCAAAACTCTATTTTGAAGAAAAGTCAAACAGTGTCATTTATGACAAAATTTGCAAAAAAGTCGCCAATTGATTTTTCATAGGCAGTCATGGTTTCCGTGGCCAAATAACCTGTCGTGCAATCCCTACAAAGAGTGCCGAAAATTTCATCATTTGAGCTAAAATTTCAAAGGGAATGTGAAAATCAGTGTATTCTAAAGTCAATGAAAAAGTGCCAAGACACAACATCAGAAAATGTGTTTTTGAAGAAGCAAAAATCAAACTCATCTCTCCCAAAGCTTTATATACAAGTTTTCCATCACAATCAGAGGCATTGTGCAAATAAAAACCAGTGGGAGACATAGCAAAGAGATTGGAATGCATTGGGGAGCATTTGGAGTAAGTGGGAGTAAGTTTTCAGGGCGCGGTGCACATAGTCAGGGGTGCAGCGCACAAATAGGGCACGACGCACACAACCCCCACCCCTAGTTCAAAGTTGTAACGCACACGGTGCATACCTAGGGCGTGGTGCATTGGGCTTTGCACGCGGCGCATACAGGCTGAGGAGTAAACAAGCAGTGAAAGGTCGGTTGGAGGTGAGGTTAAGGGCGCGACACACACAGCTAAGGGCGCGGCACACACGCAGGGCACGGTGCGCGGCGCACACAGCCCTCGCCCCCAGTTCAAAGTTATAACATGCGCGGAGCACACCCAGAGCACGGCGCACACAAACTAGAGCGCGGCGCACACAGACAGAGGCACGACGCACAGAACCAAAGTGCCCAAAACGTGCCAAAATCGCTCAAATGTTTTTGGGAAGCACATAAATTTGCAAGGTATGTTCTATTAACCCACTTGTTCATCAAAATTGTTAAATACATGGTGGTTTTATGCCCGATGATGGAGATGAAACAAAACCCTTAAAAAAACCATATGAAGACACCAAGAGATCATTTTGCTAGGGTTGTGCAATTGTATTGTTGATGCCAAGGTCCCCTTTTCCCTTCCTTATCTTTTTCCCTTGTTCCCCTATGCCATTTTTCCTATCATCACTGCCCTAAACTACCAAACTCATATTCCATTTCCCCTCCTCCTATTGCTCAATAGAAACCCCTAACCCTACCCTATCAAAAATCCCAAACTCCTCCCACATCCCTAACAAATGTTTCCCTATAACCCCTACTCCCATTTCATCACTCCCTCCTAATAATCCCTGTTTCATTGTTCCCCTTGGTAACAGATACTACAAAGGCACCCAACCTCACACCATCATCAAAGGGGCAGCCTAATCACAGTCCACATTGCAGTCATGTCATCACAACATTCTTCCGAGTATGTGAGGGAGACACAGAGTGACTCATCTTCACAAGAGCAAGCTCCCAGGAGACAACACAAAAGTGGCAGACATGTCAGGGATGAACCCACTACCCTCACCGAGCTACAAGCATGCCCTCTTGCCATTTCATCCTTCCATTACTTATCATGCTTCGAATTTTGTCAAAGGGTGACAAATTTCAGAGTTCATCATGAGTTGGCCTGGTTATTTGTGCTTCATCTACATGGAGGTCAGTCTACCTTGGCCGGGGTCACTTTCACCTTGACACTCGAAGCTATATCATTGGCAACAAGTATTCCAAATGTTGGGGAACAGTGGCATAAGAAAAAGAAGGTCGAAAGGCATCACTATGAGCCTTACATCAAAACCAGATTCGTGGATGAGCTCACAAGAGTATTTCCCTTCAGATACTTGAAGAATGAGTATGCTCCACTCGTGAGGTTGATCATGAAATACTTCAGCTGTGAGGGGAGGTTCTCTAGACTGTATGCCTATCATATTCGCCTTCTCATGCACTTTACCAAGGTGAGGATGATGAACCTCCCGTTCTTCATATGCAAGAATATAGAGAGGATGAACACCTTCATGCTGCATAAGACCCCTCAGCAGCAGCTTAACAGTGTCTATCACTGCGCTCTCATTCGGATTTTTGTAGATCATCAGTTGGGATTGCAGGGCATTGCTTGGGAGGACTTCATCTCTTGTGACTTCTTCACACCACAGATACTATCAGGGCCCGAGCAGGAGTTGGGTGGTTCTTCTTATCAGCATGAGCATCATGAGACCACTACCATGCCAGTTTTGATGACATATCAGAGAGGCAGTAGGCACTTGTTTGTAGCAGCAAAGTGAGTGTTATATCCACCCGGGGTGGAAGGGGCCTCACTTCTAGCATTGATTACACAGGTATTGGACAAGGGCAAGGAGCCCATGCATGATGAGGGGCCATCAGGTACAGAGGAGACCAGTGTCATCCTCATTCCAGATGAAGAGATAGAGGCAGAAAATGCCAAAATTAGGATGACCATTCAGGAGCAGGACACGGAGATCAAAGACTTGATACTGAATTTCGAGAGGGCGAGATGGGTCATCAAGTATCTAGAGCAGAGAAACAAACAGCTTGAGGACCAACAGACGATAATGGATCTGCAAAGCATTTGTGAAAATCGACAATCTGTCCAGCAGAGAGGGATCGAGCTCTCTACCTTGGAGCAAGAGATCAATAATGACCGTGAGACTTGGTTGGATCGGGTCAACCTACACATTACACAAAAATATCGTGACCATGACTATTTGCAATCAGTATGGGTCTATCATCACTTATACTGGCCTCCTAAGCAAGTCTCAGACCTTAGCTCTTCATGTCAAGCTTTGCAAATGAGAGAAAGACATTGAAAATCAATAAAACTCTGGTTCTGCACTTTCTCTCACTTTTGCCTACGGGCCCGCATCCTTTGTTCATACTACCTACATATCTGCACGCTTTGTCTATAAAGGGGTGGGTGCGTACCCTTGTAAAAGTAAAAAAGGCGCAAGTTTATTCTAAAAAACTCACTTTGGGTTAATTCTAGATGTTTCTAGAAGGAATTTTGACGTGGATTTTTTGCTCCAAGGTGGTTCATGCATCCCAAAAGAGAAGGAGCTATCCCTTTGAAGGAGGACCTAGTAACTTCCCTCCATTGCACTATAAATTAGGGCATTCGGTCAGTTGCTGGGGAGGTTAAAAGTTGAACATTTTTTAGGGTAAATGCTGATGGAATTGGGACTTCCTAGTTAAACTTGAGAGGAGAGATCACATACCTTTTGGTTTCATTAGGAAGTGAGTGAAACTTGTCAAAGTAGAGGAGACTTCTCGTCGGACCCTGGGAGGAGGTTGTACAGCATCAAGGCACAGGTTGTAAAGTTCTTCTTTCATTTGAATTAATACAATCAGATTCATTTTTCTCAACAAATTGTCTTATGTGGTTTGTTTCATAATCTCCTAGATCATTATGATGAATATGCTTTATGATATTGGCTTTTCAGGTGCTATTTAATTTGTCTACTTGTTTGTGTTTGCAGACTTACACTTCAAGGAAGCTCATTTGGAGCGAGGGAGCAAGGCTTCCACAAACTTGCATTGGACCCAAGGTAGGCCTAAAACTTGTATGCCTTTGTTTTTAATTTCATATTTAGAGAAAGATAGTTTTTTATTGGCTTTCTTGTCACTAGATATCTTTAGATACTAGGAAGGTCGATCTTGTCTGCAGCGTCAACTCATTCCATGTGACAAAATGGCGACTCCGCTAGGGACTTGATTGTTTTCCTTGTTTTTACTTTGACCTGAGAAACTTGTCTTTTTGTTTCTGTTTCTGGCTTTTTGTGTGTGGAATTGGGTGGATTTAGTGGATCTAGGTTTGTTTTTGCTTTTCATAACTTTAGGAGAAGCCCGCATCCTGTGCTTGTAACACAGTGCGTACTTCTATGCATGTTTACTTTGCACACAGAGCGTGCACACACCTGTGTAAACTCTGAACCTGCGGACCCTACTAAAATTTTGAAAAACTTAAATTTTACTCTTTCAATTAGTTTTATTTTGGTTTAGATGTTGTTATCCTCTGCCCAAACCTGCATGTGACTTGTAAAAAGCTTTCATTGGTTTAATTTCATTGGTGTTAGGGTTTCAGGTGAAATTCCTAGAAGTTTTGGTTGCTAGTCTTGATTTTCATTTTGGTCGTGTAGTAGCTCAGAGCTTAGAAGCATAGAAGCCTTAGATCACCTTGGCTTTTACTGGCCTTCTTATGAGTCTGACCATTTGCAAAATCTACCTTTGTTGAGGAATCCATCTTGTGTTTTCTCTTTGCGAAACTTCGAAAAAGATTGTGTTAAAAGTTTGGATTTCATTTTTACAAAAGAAAACAAAAAATTACTTGTTTTTTGACTGATTTGTGATTTTCGACAAGTTAGTCCTTGGTTTTCTTATCGCCAAGTAAAACATCCTTAAAAAAAAAAAAAAAACAAAAAAAACAAAACATATTGTAAGCTTTTACTTCAAGTAGTTTTTTATAGTTTGTAGATCTTAAGATTTGCTTTATTCATAGTTTTTTCAAGATTTTCTTTAGTCATAAGTTTGAGTGTTTTTATAAAAATCCAAAAATCTCTTTTGACAAAGTTTGTTTTGGTAGCATTTGAGCGTTTGAAAGAAAAGGGAAATTTTTGCGAAAATAACTAGTTGTCTCGTTTTGAGGGCATTGGAACAAAAACTCTTCTTTTAATTTGTTTGTTAAGAAAGATTTGTGTTTACACGCATTAGCATTCTCAAACTCTTTCCTACCTAGGAGTTCATTGAAGAGAAAAGATTGTTTAATCATCTTAAGTGCATCTTTTTAATGATTTTGAGTCGAGTCTTCACACCACAAGTTTCATCTCCACACCTCTTGACTTAATCAAAAACCAATAAAAAGTACGCTTAAAGTAAAATCAATCTAGAAATCTTTTATTTCTAGGGCTCTATTACACCAACATAGCTTAGGCTAGTGTCTTGGAGTAGGGAGTACTTAACTCTCCAAGACAGTAAAACAAACAAGTAGCTGCATCTTGCGGTAGGAGAAATCCAATTGTTGCATCTATGCTCTAGGAAAGCTCCTCTTAAAGGATAAGCACGAGATCGTGTCCGAACCAGTGTGGGAATCAATCCTTCCTCATTGGGAACGATGACAGATATTCACGTATTACAAACGGTAAACCTCGGATTAACCATTGTCGAGGGGCCTGGGATCACTTGTTGGTAAACTTTGGATTATGTCGAGGAGCCTTCAAGGGGATTGAGCTTGCTACTCTGCCCTTGCGTGCGTATCGGATCGTAGACTGTTCCCCTAGGTATATTTGTTTCTGTTGGTAACCATAGTGACCATATTCTATAGGACTCTTCCTAAGGTGACGGTGGTGGGAAGATCCCACTGTACCTGGAGCAGACGTCGACTAGACTCACTTGGATTTTCTTGGGGGTTCTCTTCACTCAAGACGGTTTAGTGGAGAAATTTGTGCCAGTCTATTCATTAAGTAGGTTGTCGGGGTAACTGTTCCAACCGCTATTTCTGTATTGAACTCTGCGATGTTGGATTTCATCACCAACTAGTGTTTTCGGTACGGAAAGTTACGATTTGTGTGTGATTTGATCTCCTAGATTCTTTAGGCGTGTGATTCAATTTGTTTGGTTCTTTAGAGGCTTTAGGTGGTTTTCATTGAGATTTTACTTTGTTTTCGTGTGAAGTAGTTAAAATTTTTTAACCATGGATGAATTACCGAGGAAGTCCCGTAGACTTTGGGGCCAACCTCCTGAGTTTTCACCAAGCCAGCCTGAAGGGCTACGGGCCCTGGTAACTCCTAAAGACAGTAGAAGTGGGTCACCTAAAAGAGGAGAATCTACTCTGGTGGGACATCCTGATTTTTCAGCGTTAATAGCAGATTACAGTACGCAGCCTGTATCTGTTTCAGAAGTTACTGGTGTTAACACCCAGGTTGTTCCCTATGACTCCCAAGGGAATACGGCTGGGGTAACCACTAACCAAGCTTTGGAGTATAGGTCCTAGCCTACCTATAATCAGAGAGGGCTCTCTCTTTACGTTTTAGCTCTGTTTTGTAGATTTAGGCTAGTTATAAGTTTCAGTTTTTTTGTTTGAGACATTTGGTTTTGAACTGTTGTTGTGAGAAGGGCATGAAATGTGTGAAAGATGCTAGTCCATTGGGCATATGGAGTCAAAAATCTGAGACAGTCCTGGTGCCTGTGATGGAGAAAGTTTTACTGCAAGGCTAGATGGCTATTCTTAATATAAATTCTGATTAGTGAGTGAAACAGTGGGAAATGGAATTACGGACGGTGTGATAACAAATTGAACAACAATTTCTACTTAGTAGCATACATGAATTACTAAATAGTAACTGTGAAATATTCAGGGTTTATTGGAGCAGCTAAGAATTCCAATTAAACAGTTGAAGTCATAGAAAACATTTATAGTAAAGACATATTTAGATCAGGGTGTCTCCATGGACAAATCCTGAGCTATTCTTTTTCTTTGTTCCTAGATTTAGAACAACATATGAGAGATGTGAGTTAAACAAATAATAAAACATTAACAGAGATAGAGAACACTTATTATATTAAGCCATAGCACTGGAATCCTGTAGCATTCAATGGTTCCAAGACAGCATGCATCAGTAAGACCCAATTCCTGTAAACTCCAAGCTTTGTTTATATTATTCTTCCAGAAATTACAGCCGAGTTCTCCTTTTTAACAAGAAACAACAACCCCTGCAAGCTTATGCGAGGGGGAATATATACAATCGGTTTTTACAAAATATATGAACCGCTGAGTCACTTGATAAATTAAATACGCTCACCAACTTTACAAAATAGCAGATAAGGAAGTTATTGCTGCCCTAAATATAAAATAAATAGTCTTTAATTCTGTCAGAAATCTTCTTGACCTTTGGAGGCCACTGAGTCAGTTGAGCGTTCTGCATTAATTCTGAATGATGTGTCTTTATGCTTTGTCATGCTGTAGCTTCCTTGGCCCTGTTACCTGTAGCTGTCAGTGTTGCTTTTAGTGGCCGAATCTTCCTGCTGAGTTGGCTCATTCAACTCTTCTCCAGTCATAGTGTATGCATAAAATTTTCTGAACATGATGACTTATGTTTTTGGATGAAAAAAATTTGATGAAAGCCTCCTGTTTACAGCAACAAATGTATCATTCTGGTCCACCACTCCTGTGTAGGAAATTGATGTCTCAAAATTGCATCTAAGGGTTCATCTGCCTCTATGTATTTCTAGAAGTTTGGAGGCACTTCAAACAAATGTCTGATCTCATTCATAATAAAAAATAAGTTCTCTACTCTGTTATAGAGACTTTGCCCAGATGTTGTCCTTGTTACCTCTGAAGTACTTGATCCTTGAGTGATCTAATTGGTGGCAAATGTGTTCACCCTTTTTGCATAATTCTCATGTGATAGTAGTCTCCCTGCGTTGTTCAGCAAGCTAGGAAGACCTCTGCCCTGTAATGCTGCAAACTTATCCATGAATCTATTGACTTCTGTTTGCATGTCCTGGCTTCTTCTATCCAATGTTTGTACCAGGATTTTCAATGTGAGGACCCTCTTTATCAGCTGGATGGTTTCAGTTTTGTTGGAGATTCCTATTGCTGCCAGCTGAGGACCTGTGCGGTTATTAAGAACGTTGATCATTCTGTTGGCTATCTCAAGCATACTGCCTAGAGATGCCCTTGCTCTATGGACTTCCTTATGTGCTTTGCCTATGAGCTCCATTTGCTTATGGATAGTCTCAATATACTGCCACTGATCTGTTATTTATTGGCCAATGTTGGCCCACAAAACTGTCTTGATCTCAGGCACCACTTTGTCAAGGGTGAGCTCTTTCTCCAGCTCCTTTATCTTCTCTTTGAGAGCTTTTATTTCTCTCCCTTTTTCAGCTACATTCTGCTTGGATTTGTCATATTTTTCATTTAGCTTAGCTAAATTCTCCTTGGCTTCATTTAGCTCTGTCATATGGGCTTCTAGGATCTTGATTTCACTCATCAACTTCTGCATATCAAGGCTCGGAGCCTGCTCTGAGGTTGGTGTTGGTGCTGATGTTGATGGAGCTGTCTGTCCTGTGGGAGGAGCAGTAGTCTGTGGGGGCTCCTCAAGGTTTATGATCTCTGGAGGGGGCTGAGAAGTTTGACCTCCTTCTTTCTGTTGTAGGGCTTCCTGCAGTGCAGCCTCTGTCTCTTCCAGCTTCCCTTCTGTTTGCACTAGCTGCTTGTGCAGTGCTACCAGCAATTTTGCTACATCCTGGTCCTGTCCTTGCTGGGCAACCTCTTTTGTTTGAGGGTGAAGGGTTGCTAGGATTTTAATCATCTTTCTTAGAGCTGCAAGGTTTTCATCTCTTATTTTCAGCAGCGTTTGTATAGCTTTTGGATCCTTTGGGTCATGCCCAAGCTCTATGATTATATCCTCCAAAGACTTGATCCTGTCGTCTTTGGCCTGAGAGGATGCCTTCTCCAACTCAAGTTGGGTAGCTGTATTGTTCAGGCTGTTTTCCAACCTATTTTCCAATAAGGTTTTATCTGCCAGTGTTGAATATACCATCTCACCCATTTTCTTGTGAAGTTCTATTTGGTCCATAGGGTGGATGTCCTTGGCAAGAACCTCAAGGTTGGTTCTTATATAGTCTGCAGTTGACTGTGGCTGCAGCACGGTTGGCATGAAATGACTCATGGTCATTTTCCCTTCTGTTATGTCGTAGGCTAACATAAGCCTCTTCTGATTGGTAGGGGCCATCTTAAGCAACTGGTTGTAGATCTGGAGCTTGAGTGGCTCATTTCTCCTTTTAATGTTGATGAATTGTTTCTTGATGCCTGTCTCAACTCTCCTTTGCTGACTTGAGGAGGTGACCTCTCCTCCAAGGGTTATTTCTTGTTCCTGTTGAAAGGAACTAGCAGATGCCTCCATGCTCAGTGGGCCCATGCCCAATGATTTCCCAATAGGCATTTCTTCCTCGGAGAGGGGATTCATTCTCTACCTTTTCTCCCCTTGACTTGTGGATGTGGTGAGGGGAGTCTCCTGCTCTCTATCCTTCTTCTTTCCCTTTTCTTCTTTCTATGGAGTTTGCAACACTGAGGCCTTCACTGTCTTTTCTTGCCTAGGAGGCACATTCTCTTGACCCTGTTGCTCAGTGGATATTGGGGCTTCAGTTGTTTGTTCTTGCTGTATTGGTTGCCCCTCTTTTTGCCCTTTTTCTTGCTGTTCTACTTGCTTTTTTGCTTGTTGTTCTGCTATAGGAGGTGGTTGTTCCTACTCCATCTGCTTCCCTTTATCCTTGCTTGATTCCTGTTGAACAGTTCTGGCTGCTTGCTGCTGGGCTGTAGAGGATGAGGTAGCTGCTCCAAGTTGCCTTTTATAAGAAGAGGAAACCTGCCCACAAGTTTCCAAGTCAGCCTCTTTCTCAATATTCTTTGCTTCTCTTTGTAGCATTTGCTCTCTAGCCATTGGCTCTTCTAGAGTGCCCTCTTTCCAGCTTAATGAATTGGCATATTTCTCAATTTGAGGTAGTCTCACGTGAGCATAGCCACCCAATTTGTATTTTACCCTCCTGAGGGAAATGAAATGATTAGGGTCATAAGGTACCCATTGGAAACCGGTTTGCAGTTTGGGGGTCTCTAGGATCAAATTTGCTTCCTTCCATCCTTCCTCCCTTTTGTTGTATAGAAATGGGCCTAGCTGGTTCCTTACTTTTAGTTGCACCTTCTTGTTTTTACTGTGGAAATGGACAAAGTTTGCATTTCCAAAATGCCTAAAATACTCTAAGGCAAAAAGTCTCATAGGGACATATCTTGGCAGCCTATAAGGGTACAACTCACAGCCATATATTCTGATTACTGTATGGTGTTGGTAAAAGTACCAATCACCAATGCTGTAGGCCTTTGAGAGGTGAAGAATCCTTTACATCTCATCTGTCAATCTGGGAGGAGGGACACCCAATAACAAGGTCATAGCTGGATGGATAAAAAGGTCTATGAATTCACAGTAGTTGTAAGGTGAAAAAGATACATGATGAAAGACAGAAGACCAAAACACTACAGACCTTAGGTTTCCCTGGGCATTTAGCTTCTTGAGAGGAACAGGGAAAGCATCGGGCTGATAAAATAAGAACAAGTGATAGATGTACCTAGTGTATTTAAACACCTTTTCCCTTCCTAGATTCATCAATTGTTCATGAATCTTATTGGCAATGTATGTAGGAAATCATAGTGCACATAGGAGCTCCAGGGGGAATATTGGATAGCATGGCCATATTGGTTTCATCAACATCCTCATTGTGGACCCTAACCCAGGATTGTAACTGATCAAATCCACAAGCATTTTTCCC
>APFE031431298.1:0-12162 GCA_000404065.3 Pinus taeda
TCTAGTGAAAACACGAGATTAAAGAAAAAAATTATACAAAGTCAAAATCTACAATGATATTATATATTTTTTTAAGATTAGAAATAAATATTTAAGAATATTTAAGCCACAACACTTTTTTACCGTTTTCCATCGAAACTGCGAAATTACAATTTCACACGAAGTTTAAGTAAATAATTATTTGAAAATTAAACTACAATCCGTTTACTCGTAATTAAATAAACAATGGGTATGACACATTGAAAATGTTGACATCGCTATTGCAACAATCTTGTCAATTGGTTGGTTTATAACAATAAGAACCTCACTTGGGAAAACCTACAAAAACGCAATTGTCACGGGCCGTCCATATACCCGCTTTGCAGAAAAAGCTCTGAAGATAATTTACATCTATTCCTCAACTGTCAACAGATGTGGCCAGTCTGGCAGAATCTTGTTGATCTCAATGGTTTTAACCTCTGCTCCTTCCCATCCATTTCCGAAGCATTCAAAATATGGGGTACTATGAAGAAAGAATGGAGAGTTATTCCTTTATTGGCCATATGGGGCATATGGAGTTGGAGAAATGGTAGAATCTTCAGCACAAAAGTGGAAACTAGCTCTTCTGTAACAACATCCATAATATCCCTTTACAGTGCCATCAATATTCCTGGGAAAAACAACATCAGTTATGGAAGGAACCAGGTACCATCAACCTACAGGAACAAGAATGGAAGAAGATCCATGATAATGACTACTTTGGCAACACCATGTGCATTTTTCGATGGAGCTGCACAACATGGAATATGTGCATATGGTGTATACATCAAAACAACAAACACACAGGCTATAAAAATCTATTGGAATGCTAGTCTAGGGTCAAACAACAGAGCAGAAGTGGTGGCTTTAGCGGGTCTTCTCTCCATTGGCATTTTTCTTGATATTTCGAATCTGCAAATCTATGGAGATTCCAAGGTAATAACTGATCATGTTTTATCTAAGCATTACATAAAAAACATTCATCTTGCTGGATGGTTGGACAGGATTGCAGCGATATGGAACAACGTGAGGGACTATTCTATTTCTCATATAGATAGGAACAAAAACAAAAAGGCCGATGCATTATCTAAAATGGGTTTAAATTCGCCCCAAGGTATATGGAGAATGCAGATAAAGGTGGACGACAACATCTACCAGATCCAGGATTTTTGTTTCTAGGGTATATAGCTACAATGAATGGCAGATAATTATAGTATATTTATACTTGTCATGTCCATACATGGTAGACCTCGCAGTGTAGGTTATCACTTCCTTATTTCGCAGTCATATATTGCAGTTTTGAAAATCTCCTTAATCTCCTTAGTTTCCGAGTATGTATTCTGGACATCCTTAAATATTTTGTCAACTTCCAAGTAGTGGTATGTTTCCACTCTACAGTATATGCTACAGACAATAATCTTTGACATATATGTATATAAGGATCAAATCATGAATTATAAAATAAATATATAGTTTTTTCGTGCTGAAAAATCTGGTCACTCGTAATTAAATAAGCAATGGCTATGACACATTAGGAATGTTGACATAGTTATAGGTATTGCAATAATCTTGTTACTCTGCGTTTTTAAAGTAGAACAAATTTATCTTGATGTTTTGCTTTTGTGTTGCTTAACTGTTGATACGCTGACCAGTGAATAATTATGTATAGATTTTAAACCAAGATTTTACGGTACATAATTAAAAATTCTATTGTAATTTGATGATAAAATCCAATTATTATATAATAAAAAAATTAAGTAAAACTATAAAATTTACAATAAATAAAACTAAATATTTAATTTCAATATTCCATTTTGAAAAAAACTAATAATTTTTTTTAATTAAAATAAACTAATATACAGTCAAACTAAAAACTGAATACATTATATTTTACCAAAAAAATATAACAATGGAAATGGAATAAATGCCAAGAGACCAAATTCCGAGAACGAAGAGGGGCGAAGAAAAACCATTGCAGATAAAAAAACTTGCTGCGAGTTACGTTTTAAGTTTTAGTTTTTCAAATTTCTAATGTTTGTGCTATGAGAGTTTTTGATCAGTCAAACTTCATCCAAAATGAAATTTCCATTGCTGCCAGGAATCGCCTCCAGCCAGGTTCGTTGAATGGTAACACAATCCAGCGAACAATGTCACTCTTGGGATTTATACACAATTAAAATAGCCTCCAGCCAGGTTCGTTGAATGGTAACACAATCCAGCGAACAATGTCACTCTTGGAATTTATACACAATTAAAATAGATTAAATTAAATGAAAATTAATTAAGTAGATGGTTTTAAAATAATTAATCTTTTTATATATATAAGTGTGTGTATTTTATGAGTCTGATTATTATTTTTATGTAAATTTGATTTTTTAGCGATTTATAAAATAAATTTCTAAAATACTGTAATTTTATTGATATTTAACAATAATATATTAAGATATATAGACATTTAGTGAATAACAATTTGCAAGTTTTATATAAATAGATTTAGATAATTTTTTTATACAATGTAATGTCATTATGAGGAGCTCGAATTGCCTCCATAAGATTCGTTGAATTGTAACACAATCTACTGAACAATGTCACTCTTTCGATGAAAATTAATTAAGGAGATAGTTACAAAATAATTTAACTTTTATTTAGTTGTATAGATAAGTGTGTTTATTATGTGAGTGTGATCATTAATTTTATGTAAGTGTGAATTGTTTTCTTCCATGATGGGTAAAAGACATTATATTTTGTTTTAAAATAAATATTTACAATATTGTAATTTTATTGACATTTAACAATAAAGTATTTTGATATATAGTGTATGGTAGTTTGTAAGTTCTATATGAATTCTAGATTAATAATCAATGCGTAGTTACTATTTATTTGTTAAATAATTAGTAAGTGATTGAAGAACTTGCAAGTAGTCTATATTGGGTGAACCAAGTAAAGTTGGTCTCTTACGAGTTTGTCATGATGTGCATTTATTTTTGTGTCTATTATATTTTTTATTTATCTCTCTTTTTTTTTTTAGCAATTGTTATCAGCCAAACAAAGGGATAAAAAGAAGAAGTTTCTACTTGGTGAAGAAAGAACTCTATTGTTTGGTCAAGGTACAAAGGAGTTGTGAGTAGTGCATGGAGGGCTTGCTTCGAGATGACATGCTATCATTCTTTCAAAAAGAAAATGCAAAGGAAAATACCAAAGCCAACATAGATGGAAAGAAACTTATGATATTGGTTGTGATGAAAAGACATGAGGAGGGCACTTGGTGTGAGCAAGTGTGCGATACTGAGAGAATGATGACATAAGTGCAAGGAAAAGAATAACCAAAAATGTTACTTTGAAAATTAAAACTTGTAACTACATGTAAATGGGTATACAGTTGTGAGACGTAGTTAGGAATGCATGCCCCATGATCTAGGTGGATGTTGGTGGCCACCTGCCTTTTCCACTGGGACCTCCATCACTGTCTTTTTCAGTTTTTCAGTTTCCTTAATTGTAGCACCGTTAACTATTTTTGGCAATTTTTCGGGTCTTGAACTTCCGGAGCCATTTTTGAGACCTTAAACGAGATTTTTTTGGGAAAACTAGGGTTAACAAGGGGCATGGCCCAGTGTTGGTTGCTCAAAAGTTGTAGTCCTTGGATATATATTTCTAATGAGGTATTGTGGGCATCAAACGAAGATCATTTGCCAAAGTTACAACCCTGGGAAGTTGATGTACCAATTTACCTAAACCGGGCCCATAGTTTTGGCACTTCATCTCATAGGGTTAGGTTTTTGGATGTTTAGGGTTTTCAATTGTTTCTCAATAATAGATAGGCCTCTGAGCATCATTGTAACATAGTTCAGAGGCATGTAGCCACTACATTGCTTCTCGGAGATAACCTACCATTGCCCGAGCTAGTCTTATTTCCATTCTGTTTGTAAGCATAAATGGAGTGTTATTTTTGCTGCATCTCTGTATTTATGGTTATATCTGTAATTTGTTACATTCCTGTTTAAGTTCAGATCACCCCAACTGATAAATTATAGATGCATACCTAGGTGATAGAGGAGGAGAGTATGTGAGTTTTTTCAAATTGGATCCAATGAATTTCCCCACTCAAGTTTAAAAGGGGGATTTTTAGGTAAACATGACTTGGTGAAAGCGTTAAGTTTCTTAGGTCAACACATATGGTTTCAGGCACTTGGTATTGTGGCCCATAGTATTGAGCCCATGGCACTATATGTAGTTCAATCCTTTAAAAGGTTTTGGGTTTCTCCATTGTAATGTGCTAGAATTGAGTAAAATGCTCACTTGGGCGAGGCCAAGGTGTTGGCCGACTTAACTATGTTTAATTCAAAAATAATAATAAATTTAGTGTTACATGTTTTTTCCTCGATTGGGATTTTCTAGGGAAAATCATTTGTACATGGTTTATGCATGTGTTACTTTAATTTATTTCCTAGGTAGAAATCTGAAGTCTTTGAAAAAATTCAAAGACTAAGAATTTTGTGGAAAATTGAACAAAGAAGAAACTAAGGTGTTGAGGAAAGATAATTGTGGTGAATTTGTGGGAATGAATTCGAAGAACCCTATGAGAAGTGGGATAGCAAGGTGTTGGAGGAGCTAATTAGCTCAACCGACTAGCCCAAGGTATGCCGACAAGCCCATAATGGAATGAAAGGCTAACTAATGATAGACTAAGTAAAATGTTTGGTCGGACTGTTAGACTAGCGTAATTGGCCCAACAATCTCTCTCTCTCTCTCTCTCTCTCTCTCTCTCTCTCTCTCTATCTATCTATCTATCTATCTATCTATCTATCTATATCTCTCTCTCTCTCTCTCTCTATATATATATATATATATGTTTTTCTGCATACAATGTAACAAACAATGTAAACTTTTAAAAGGGAACTATAAACTCAAAAAGAGAACTCTAGCCAAAAACACCCAAAAAACATGAAAAAAACCCAAAAATGAAAAGTGTGTGTTCTGGAATGATGTTTTATTTTTTTTAGGGTTAATTTTCAACTTTTTTTAAAAATGGCAGTAAAATCAATTTTTTTGTGCAAAATAAATGAAAAAAACACACTAATGTTGTTGGTAGAATAACATTTTTCTTCTCTGGGTACAATTTCAACTTTTTTTAGTAATGACATTAAAGATAAAATAACGGGATCCAAAACACATTAAAATTCCAACAATTTTCATCCATGTCGTTAAACATATAATATCATGACACTAAATATCGCTAAAATTCTAATTGTTTTCAACCATAACATTAAAGATAAAAAAATTGACAAATTTTCAACCATAGAATTAAAAAACCTTAAGTTTTCAACATATTTCAACCATGACGTTATGAATAAATTATATGACTAAATTAATTAAAATACCAATACTTGTAGATTGAATGAAACATAAATTATTTCTCTAAGTTATTGTTGCATTGTGGATATTCTAAACAAATAAATTCATCATAATTAAAAAATGTAATCCAACAAAATTAAAAATGACTCATTACTTCATGTAACATCATATGGAAGTTAAAATTTTTATTTCACAGTACCATGTAAACATCAGTTATATAAATTGTCTTAGAAAATTATTCAAAATCACTCATATGTTCTTTCACACTATCATAATTCACATCTTCAGATGAATGACTAGATGCATATGAAGATGTTCCATATTCTTCTCTTTCATCAATTAGTGCCCCATATGATTCAACATGCATGCCCACCATTTTAGGTTTCAGAAGTCTTCTAGATCTATGATTGGGTTCAACAGAGTCTCATCTCAACACTGTTTCTTCCGGTAGCAACCTCTTTAGAATTTCTAACGTTTTGAAGTGAAGAGATCATCTCTTTTGTTAAATTGAAGTCATAAAAAAGTATGTCAACATCCTCCAATTTTAAGATTTCTGTACATCGACGATCTATATTTGTACCTTTCTTTTTCTCTTTACACCAATTTTTTATATATTACCATCTCTGGCTTGCACACACCATTGCATGGGTGTTTATTTTTGGCATACCAATGTACTTCAACAACTACAACTTCTTCATTTTATGTAATGACCTTTATAACCTTTGTAACCCAAAATGGATAGCCATGTGCACCTCCATCTTCTAACACTACGATCATGCAACCCACCTTAATATCCTGTACTGAACCCTTGTAAAGGTCTTCCTTGGCTTCATGTTGTGCATGAGATATTCTGGAACCAATATACATTTCTCTTTCCTCTACCTGTGAAGAATTAATAATACCTTGAGATGTTGTTGTTCAACAATGGTTATTTCCTCATGTTCATTTGACACATTTTGTGGCCAAAGAAATGCAGTCTTGAAAAGTATATCTTCATTTGTTGATCTTGAAATGATATCACTTTTATTATTGAAAAAATACTCCCACCAAACTGAATCAACAATATCAAAGTACTCATATGTATATCGAATATTTTTTTTTTACTTCTTCTAGGAAATTAGAATAATGTATATCACTCTTCCACCTTCGTGCATTATGAACTTTAGCAACTGATTGTAATAACAATATATTTGGCACAAATATTGGATGACTTGGAATGAACTTCAAAAATACCAAACTTGATGACAAAGCTCATTTTGCAGTAGTTGAATACTTCTTGCCCCATATTAGTGTTTTCTCATCAATTTTTTTGATATGAAATTGATGTTGGAAGCTAATGTCATTAAGTTTTTCAATGCATTTCTCCTCACCATGCAATCCCAGAATAAACCTTTGCATGTCAACAATTTCTTCCAACACATGGAAAATAGGCTCTGGCATGTATGATTTCTTAATACATTCAATTAATGATGGCAAGCTCCCAACATCCTTCCTCCTCAATGTGATTGAAAAACAACTGAACATCTAACCAATATGGTCATGAGTGTGCCCAACAAGAAGGAAACCAACCTTTACCTTCTAAAAAATTATCAATTCAACAAGCATGTTTAGATATCCAAAAATAATATGATTTTTGTTTTCACGACAAGTGTTGTCCATTCGTAGATACAAAACTTCAAGAAGATTACTAGACCAATGCGAAAGCACATCATGAATTATGGTTAGTATCAAATTTGCATCATTATGAATATTTGGAGTTGTGAAGTAAACCTTTGGCAACTTTTTTCCCATTGAAGACAATACAACTGACCAAGTGAAACTGAATAAAATTTTCGTCCTGTAAAATTTTAGGTGTGCAAAAAAAATGTGGTAGAAGTGTTTTCTTCTAGTCCATACCATCAATTATCAAACCAAAATATTTATTTGAATGATCATAACACTTCTTTCGATGCTTGTACAACTTTTCCTTTCACTTATTTGTTGTTCACGATGCTCTTGAAGTGCTTTGATAATGGAATATACACATAACATAAAAGAAAGCTATTAATCAATATGTTTTCATAGTTGACGACTATACAATTTTAAAAAATAATGTTATGAATGCTTACCTCTTTCCGCCCCTTGACATTTATCCTTTTTTTTTTTATTTAAGAGAAGAACATGTACTGCAAACCCCCATCCTTGTCTTCTTAGGAATACAGACATTGTTGAATTTTTTCTTCCATATCTTCACAAAATATTGATATGTAATAAAATGACCATTTCCTTCAACACCTTTTGCATATTCTTTGTATAAGTTATAGATTTCTCGTCTTGAAATTATCTAGAATATGTATTGTGTCTCTATTTCGCATACACTCTCCATGCTTTGAAAACAATTCTTTTATCCATGACATTGCAATATTTGCTAATGGCCCAAATTCTCGTTTATTACGTACTTCTAAATAAAATGTGGGATCTTTTTCCAAATTTTCTTGGATTCTTGAAAGAAGAAAATTACCAATTGAATGAAACATTTTGAAAGCCTTTCTATAGATAAATAAAGGCCCAATATGATAATCATAACTTGACAATGTAGATTGCATGCACCCCACTAATTCATTGACAAATATCTATTCCTTTTCCCCATTGAAAACTTGAAATCCATATGTTTCAAGAAATCCTTTTGACAAAATTCACTTGAAATGAGATCACTGATAGAACTTCTTCTCATGAGATATTATTCTCTACCCTTTGTATAACTAGAACATCTTGGATTGATACAAAAAGGTCTAATCCTACTCCTAGATACAATATTTGCTGACAACGTCTCCATCATTTCATCATCATCTATATAAGCATTTTAATCATCATTAGTAGGAATATTATCCTCACTATGATACTTTTTAACATAGTTAGGAAATGAATGACCATCATAGTTTGAAAAATATTCATTACCATCCTCAGTTGCACGAAAAATTTCACTACCATCATTTGTGCTTTTGAAATAATGACTTGGAGAATATTCTTCATCATCTTCGTCTTGCCCTTCGTTCGTGATACCTTGATAGACCTTAGAATTAGGGCTAAGTGGAAAACTTGACTTTCTATTTACTAGATATTCTTCATCTTGTGATTTGTCAATGTTTCTCTCGTAGTCCTTAGGATTAGGACTACGTGGAAAATGTGTCTCTTTATTTACTATAATTATCCATCCTACCCTTCATTATTGTTTCTCTCATAGTCCTCAGGATTAGGAATAATTGGAAAATGTGACTCTCTATTTACTTAAAATTCTTCATCCCGCCCTTCATCACTACCACTTTCATGGTCCTTAGGATTAGGACTAAGTGTAAAATGTGCCTCTCTATTTACTGGAAATTATTCAAACTTCCCTTCGTAACTAATACTTTCATAGTCCTTATTATTAGGACTAATTGGAAAATGTGACTCTTGATTTATTGTAAATTATTCATCTCGACCTTCCTTACTGCTCCTCTCATAGTCCACAAGATTAGGACTAAGTGGAAAATGTGACTCTCTATTTATTTGAAATTCTTCATACTACCCTTCATATGTGCTACTCTCATAGTTCTTAGGATTAGGACTAGGTAGAATATTTGACTCTCTATTCATAGTGAAATAATTTTCCTTATATTCATCAATAAGAATTGAGTTGTTACGCGACGAAGATGTTGATGCTTCACAAAGAGAAACTTCACTATCAGAGGAATCCATGAATTTCAAATAAAAGAGGTTGAATGATACAAATGCACTCTCTCCTAATGATAATATATAGCTTAAATAATGAAAAATTCCCTCCAAAGTTTCCCTTGAAAAAATTTCGTCGAAAAGTTTCCCACTAAAAATTTTGTTTGAAGTATTTCCCTCCAAAATTTCTTCTACAATTTATTGAAAATTTTCTACTAAAATTTTCTCTTGAAAATTTTGACTCTAATTTCTATTCAAATTTTCCAAAAAAAGGTTGTTTAATACATTCCTTCAAATTAAACTAAATCTTTTACTTAAATTATAAAACATTTTCTAGACAATTGATTTTTTTTAAAATTTTTATTATATCTTTTATCCAACATGTAACATAATTACTGTATCATCATAATATTTACTATATATTAAGTTTTTATAATTTTATTTTTAATACCACATTCAAGAAGAGATAAAACAATTCCATAATTTCCGCTATATAATAAATTTCGTTATCACTATTCCTCACATCACATCAAGACTTCTCGAGGTTTCGTTAAAAAACTTGGAGAGATTTTGTGGAGCAGCTACATTGTCATTGACAACACATTCAACGGGATATTATCACATGTCAAAGGTTATTTTCCATTTTAATTTGACCATTGAATGAGGAATTTCAGGAAAATAGTTTGTTATATGCTGACAAATCAATTTTTTTTTTAATTTATTTTCTGTCTTGGGGAGCAACTCAATTTATTACTTTGAAATTTAGGAAATTTTTGGAACTAGGTAGACTTATGTTCAAATCCCACAGAATGCAGGTCTAAACCCCCATAGGTTTACTTATAGTTATGTGTTAGCTAGGTTGTTATGTTCATGCAAGATACTAGACAAAAAATCCATATCATTAAAAAAAATTAACATTTAGTTAACAAAATATAGATTCATTTTCAAAATAAAAAATTCACATGGGCTAGACTTTCCCAATGGACCCTTGGCAGGTAGGGGGTCACTATGTTGTCAATGTGCACAGTGTGCCCGACCATGGGTGTCCCCGCCTACGGCACCAGAATACACATTTGTGTCAATTATCTAGGATTAAATAAATTAGCAGTCACAGACCCATTCCCAAATCCATTTGTTGATGAAATCTTAAATGAGGTCACGAGCCATGAATGTTATTCCTTCACTGACGATTTCTTGTGCTATAAAAAAGTACCTATAGCAAAAGAAAATCGAGAAAAAATAACTTTTGTTATTGAATTTAACTCTTTTTCTTACAGAGTAATGCATTTTGCTTTAAAGAATGCCCTAGCAACATTCTTAAGAATCATTTGAAAAGCATTCCAAGAGTATATCTATAAAACAATGGTAGTATATTTCAACGAATGGATAGTGTACACATTACTAAAATGTCATATTCAATGACTACGGCTGATACTTGAGCGATGTCATCAGATAAGTTTATCCTTAAATATAAAAAAATGCATATTTGAAACACCTATTAGAATACTGTTGGGCCATGTGGTTTCGAAGGAAGGGATCAAAGTCAATATGGCAAAAATCAAGGTAATCATAGATATGAAGCCTCCTGTAAATCAGAAACAAATAAAAATATTCTTAGGACATACAAGATATTATAGAAAATTCATTAGACATTACTCTGACATTATGTTTCCAATTCACAAGCTTCTAAAGAAATATGTTCCTTTTATTTTGTCTAGTGTATGCGATGAGTCTTTCCAGTTGTTAAAAAAGAAATTAGTTGAAGCTCCAATCCTTAAGTTTCCTGACTAACCCAAAAAATTCCATGTACATGTCATTGCATCAAACATTGTAGTTGGAGTAGTCCTAACACAACTCGACAAGGAACTAATAGACCATCCAAACACCTATGCTAGTTGGAAGATTAACAAAGCTAAATGAAACTACTCCATGACAGAACATGAAGCTCTAGGAATGGATTTCACATTGCAAAAATTTTGACACAACCTCTTTGCCAATCCTATCATATTTTACATTGTTCACCAAGTCGTAAAATACCTTGTGAACAAACTAGTTCATCAAGGTTGACTTTGTCGATGATTATTACTATTCCAAGAATTCGAATTGAAAATTATTGCATGACCAGGAAATGTCGTTCCCAACCATCTATCCCGACTTGAGACTCTAGAGAAATCGAATGATATGGATGACAACCTCCCGTATGCACATCTATTCAGAATTGAAGGAGTTCCATCAGAACTTGTTGAAATTGCAAAATTCTTACATATTGAAAAAACACTTAACAATCTATCCGATAAGAAGAAAAAGACACTTGCTATAAAAGTATCATCATACAAATTAATAAATGAATAGTCATACAAGTTGGGAATTGATGAAGTAAGTCATAGATGTGCTTTAGAACATGAAAGAGAAGTAATCATTAATGAAGCACACAAAGGGGGAGCCGGAGGACACTACCAAGGAGAAACAACTACATGGAAGATAATGCAAACATGACTTTGGTGGCCAACACTATTCAATGATTATCATCAATATGTACAAAAATGTGACGGATGTCAAAGAATGGGCCATCCTCTATCGAAACACCAAATGTCACTGTAATTAGTTATCGCTTTGCTACCTTTTGAGATATGGGTGATCGCCTTTGTCTGACCATTTTCCAAAAGAGGTAAGAGGACATGAGAAAAATATATAATAACTACCATCAAATATCTAACAACGTGGGAAGAAGTTGAGCTAGTCAGATCCTACACTAAAGACGTTGTAGAGAAATTTATATATGGAAAACAGTAACACTATTTGGCTTCCCCTTGGTTCTTATCAGCGATAGAGGAACCCATTTTGTAAATCGTACAATCTAAGTATTGACAATGAATTTCATGATCGAACACCATAAGACTAATTGTTATCATCCACAATCTAATTGTGTTGTCGAGTCGTTCAACAAAACACTGAACAAAGGTTTAATGAAAATTTGTAATGTCGACACAGATGACTAGAATGATAAATTTTCAGCGATTTTGTGGGCCTATCACATAGTGTATAAATAGTCAATAGGAACAACACCATTTAAACTTATTTATGGTTAGGACATAGTTGTAC
>APFE031431302.1:1647-64887 GCA_000404065.3 Pinus taeda
GAACTTATATTTAGTAATCTAATTTAAATATTTTTTATAATTAAAAATTTTAGAATAATACTAATTGTTTTATTAATTATAATACACATTAATGTAATTATTATTTAGTTGGAATATCTCTATATTAGTCTTCAAATTGGAAGTATACTCTCTTAGTGTAAATGCATCTTGCCATTGCTTCCAACTAGCTAACTTGAACTTGTTCATTGGTAAAACTTGCAGCAAATTCTAGGGGTTTGATATTTTGGAGCTCCGTAGTAATTCGTTTAGTTGGAAATACTCTGTTAGAGTCCCTCGATCCCTTCGGATTTTCAGCCCCTAATGGAAGGTTCTCTACTCCCCCCTTAGTTGTTTGGTGCCCACTTAAAGTTTCATTAATTACCTCTAGGGAGTACAATATGAGAGCTAGCACTAGTGATGACAATGGGGCTCTTGGAGAGATGGTCCTTGGGATGACTCTCCTCTTCCTTGATTCCCATGTATCCTCGCCATTCTGAACAATTCAATTATATGCAAGGCACACAAGCCTTATTATTGCAACTTACGACTTGGTTACCACTTGGTCCGCACACAAACATATATAAAATGATAGATATAAGTTTCCCTTTTATTATGCTCATAAATAAGTGATGTTGATTATGAGTAATTCATCATGGATCTATTAAATCCTTTGCCATTGCTAACTAATAAGTTTTATGATGTGTTGTTAGTCACCATTACACCTCTTCCTAGCATCAAGTCTATTCCCTCCAACAACCTTAATTAATTAAATAGATCATTAACCTTATTTTAGCCATTATGAGACTTTAATTTATTAGCAAATGATTACCCACGAAATTTAATTTGATCTGTAAACTTTCATGGATATTCCACTTGATAGTTCGTTAAAACATATATGATAAAACTATATTTGAAAATCCAAAAGCTACACTATCAGGGTTTTATTTCTCTCTAGATTTATGGATATGTATATTCCTATTAATTGTGTATTCATGCACATTAAAATTACTAAGAGAATAAAGAATAGTGAAATCAAAACACACAAACCATGGTTTGACACAAGATATGACCTAGTAAACTCTTTCACAAGAAAAACATAGCTAGAAGGTGAAGCTACTTTGCTCTACTTCTCTAAATAGAAAATGGTTGCAAGTACGAAAAAGTATGTCTTGTTGCATGTGGGCTACTATAGTGCACAAATACGTTTTTTAAGCTCTATCTCTTATCCCTCTCGAATATTTTTTCTCACGTAGAGGACAAATGCACTAAAAAGGAAAGGAACCAATTTTCCTCCTAATGCCCTAGTTATAACACAACCCAATAACCTATTAGTGGTGAGGCTTGATTACCTCAATTACTAACTAGAGTTACAATATGGACTCTTCTAGAGTCTCCTTGATCATAATCATCTCACAAGTTTCTTCTCCATGAATAATGTGGGGTGGCATAGCATTCTTCCAAATTATGGTGGTGAAAATAGGAAGGTCAACTTCTTAGTGGCATAACCTTTTCATAAAGACTCCTATCGATGTGATTCTTTTGTTGTTCAAAAGAATTCTTTATGTTGAATATGAAAAGGGGGTACAACACTTAAGGATAAAATTTTTACTTGAAAAATGTTTTCATTTGTTGCTTCAAAATGCTCTTGGAAGGTTTTTAGACCCTGATTTTCCAAATGGGGTCTCACAAGTGAAAATGGTCCTATGAGCTAATTCCATCTATATTTCCACTCTAAAAGAAAAGATATGCATGAAAAATAATATAATGATCAATTTGGATCACACTTGGGGCTTAGCAGTGCTTAACCTTGCAACCATGTATCAATCTGTTATATTGGTTCAATGTGTGTTTTCTTACAAGTGTCACGGTGTCATGGTTGCATGTTACATCCTGAAGTTGAGGTGGAAATCTGGTTGAAGAAGTTTGTAAGCATAAGGGTTAAGTTAGGGTAACATAAGTAAAAAAGAATTTGAATTGCTTTATAACATAGGTTGAGCTTTTGTTGGGTGTAGTATAATGCACTTCCCAAATGAAAGAGGAGTGTTACAGGCCATTTTTTCACATCAGGTCAAGAGGCCTACAAAAACATATTAATCCACATGCATGAACACCTTTTCATACACAAATCCCTCAGCATGATTCTTCCAAATCCATGAATTTATATGTATGTCTCCTTCAAATAAGTGCTTTTAAGGCCTAATGGACCCTGCCCCTTTAGGGACCTGTGTTCAATAATATGTTTCTTCCTTCTGCATGAATGTTGATCAACAATAGGTTATCACTTGCTAGGGGTGCACTGATTCTAGAAATTTGGGAAAATTAAAAAGAATTCCAAAGCTTCCTCTTCGAGAAGCTTCGAGGAATTATTTAGCCATTTAATTTGGATAACAAATCTCAATCGTATATAATCCTACATTGGAGACTTCACCTCTTATCCCTTGAGTTCATCCTCCCTTGTTAACTGGATCTCAAGCCTAGATTGGTAAATGGGTAAGAATTCCTAAACTACCATCACTCTCCTATAAATTTATAGCCACCTACAACATTAGGGTTTGATTTTGGAGACTAATCATGCCCTCATGTTGCTACCTTGAATTTAAATGAGTCATTATATTCATGCATTAGGGTGATGTTGAGGTGTGCTTTGTGACAACAACGGATAAGTCAACTTGTTGATATCTCTACAAGATCAACTACTATTCTTGGTTCTAAACTATATCTTATTCATATTAATACAAACAATATATCATTTTCTTATATATGTTATGTTATGTTTACATTCATATATTTAAATGATTTGATAATCCATTGAATAGAGTAATTGGATAATGCTACCTAGATGTCATAGATATTTGGCTTGTGTTGATTGTACGTGTAGGTTCTAATTATAGCAATCACAACTACGATTGAAGCTTATAGGCCAAGAGGAAAGAAAATATTGTGAAAAAATCGAAGGTAGCCTCTTTCCCATTCTTAAACTTCTCTAAGGGAAACTTTATATTCTTTGCTTTGTGTTGTTCTAAACTAGTCCACTAGGTCTATGGAAGATACATCTATCTACAATCGTAAATTACACAGAAAAAATTGGTGATACCACTTGTGATCATTTCATTCCCTTCATGGTTTCCTCGTCTCTAGTACTTGGTTCACCTCTTAAATAAACCTTCAATTCCTCAATCAGTTATGAATTGACCTTAGGAAGACCTTTCATTGCACTTCATTTGATTTTTTGTGTTGAAACTTGGCCTTATCTTGATCAATACTCCCCCTGATCTGGAGACATAGCATTTCAACACTCCACACCCTTCTTTGCACATCTGCTGTGGAGCACTCATGCCTTTTCAGCTCCTGTGCTAACCCCTATTTGATGTAAAAAAATTCCATTTTGCACTTTGCTCTATGATTTTACTTGATCCTGTTGGTTCTCCTTGTGTCCCTGAGTGTGTCTTGGTCTCTGAAAAGCCAATCCCTTGTGTCAAATTACATGCTTTTTCTTTCATGTTTGTAAACAAATTCCCCCTTGAATTACCCTCAAGGGGGGTAATTGTGTATGAGTGTTAATTACTTTTGAGTTTCATCACCTTTTTGATAAGATTTTGTTTTTTTCTTTCTTTCTTCTTGTCAATTCGAGGTTTGTATGCATGGATTGATTGCTTAATTTGAAAAGTAGCTTTTACATTACACTTAAAGTGTAAGTGGTTTCTTTTCGTCAGCGATCAAGTTGCATTCATTTGTTTCTTTGCATTTGAAACATTAAAGGAAAAGAAAAACAATATATTTACATTTCATATAGGGCTTTAATTTTGATTTGAATAGTGATGTTAAGGAGATGGATTGTTGAATCACTTGCGTCTGGTATTGTTGATTGATTTCTTCTTCCACTACTTATTCAAGCCTTTCACTATTAAAAGGAAAATGAAAAAAGTTATTTTTCTCATATTAGTTGCATCATACATGTGTTGAGGTGACTTCAAGTTTTGAGCCTTGAAATCGAAACATAATTGAATATAAACTTTAAAAATTCACTCAATTAATGTAAAGGAGAATTTGAAATTTAATGACACACATAGATGTCTAAGCTAGAGAAGTGTTTTGACATTTTTAAACGCAGGAGCCATATTTCTTTGTTAGCGTTACATTTCAGGGGTGATATCCTATTCCACGTATGTATGAGTATCATATCATTCTCCACAAACATTTGGGTGTATAGAATGGTTCTCCACACATGATAAGTATAAGGAACACTCTCATCAAACGGTTACACATTAAACAACACTATTATGGATTGCTCTTCCCCCTTCCTCCGGGTATATTCTGGAAGTCCCCTATAGGTTGTTATATTTCCATAGGTAATGATTCAACCACCTTGCATACTGCGATACACCAAACATAACATTCATCGATATTTCCTACCTGTACGAAAACCTTTGGCTCTCCAAGGTGATATATTGTAGTTCACAGTTTCTTGGTAAACCCTTTTTCCTAGTTATCCATTTGTTTTATTTTGTTCTTTTTATTTCTAAAATCAATTGATTCTCCAGGGAAGAAGATCATCTTTGTGGAACAACTCCTTAGTGGATCTAAGGTTGAGACTAATGCCAACAGTACCCAAGTCTGCCAATCAAGGAAACCCAGCTGATAGGAATCCTAGTCATTTTCCTTATTTTCAAAATATTGGTTCTCCTTATATGGAAACGTTGTCCTTTCCTATATTTACCATTGGTTTAATCGTTTGGTTGTTTTCGACCTCCTTGCTTCCAAATGTCAAAATTACTCATCAACGAATTTCTCCTTCACCTAAACAGCATCAACCTCAGTTGATCCTAAAGTTGAACCTTTTCCTTCCTCACCTATTGTTTCTTCATCCTTTTCTTTCTCCTCACCTAGTGAAAGTATTGATCCTAGAAACCAAGAGGCTAAGAAGAAGAACAAATAAAAGAAGAAGAAAAATAAGAAGCGTGGCAACCAAGAGACCATTGCTATAGATGAAAATAGTATGGAGGAACATTCCAATTAGCTTCACAAATTTAAATTACCTTGCAATTTATGTAAGTGTGATTAGCATCTTAGAGATTTTCCTAGTATTCCCAAGGTATTAGAAGTGTGGTCCATAGGCCCACATCAGCCTTTGTCGTTAGCTTCCAGAAATCAATGATGGTGACAAACCATAAACTAGTGATCAAAAGGTTCACAAAAATAAGGGTATAGTTAAGTTCCCATGTAGGTTATGTGAAGGGAATCATACTATTCAAATTTTTTGTTATGTTAATTAAGCCTCAAAAGTGTTGGAAGACCTTACGGATTCTCAACTACAACTTTCACCTAGCTACCATAATATTTCTTGTAAACCTACACTAGTTGATGAAGTGATTCATTAGAATCCATCTCCAGTCAATCCCACTCTCTTTGAATATGAATCCCATGAGTGCCTTCCAGACCAATCATTAGTTGATAAAATGGTTGACTTGATTCCACCTTTATTTTATTTTACCTTTCCCATTGAGAGTGAGTCTCATATCACTCAAGTTTGTCTTGTTTCTTGAGATTCCAATGTACTTGAGGGAAATCCTCCCATTCCAATGGCACAGGGAAACTATCCTCTCATTCCCATGACACAAGGGAACAATCGTCCCATTTCCTTAGCACAAGGGGGTAGTTCTATCATTCCCACGCTATCCCTTCCAAGTAATATGGTAACTTCATCTAATTGGAGTCAACTAGCAAGATATTGCCTTCCTCCATATGTGCCTTCGATATCATAATATAGGCTTATAATATGCTTATACCCAGAACAGTCTTAGACGAAGGCATGTTTATTAGTATTATGTCCTCAATTATTTGGAAATATTTTTGTTCCCCGTATATTTTTCCTATTACTGAGAATTTGTTGGCTTTTAACAAAGGAGCTAGTCAAGCATTATGGATCCTTCCTCAGTTTCCTATTACTTTAGGAGGAAAGGCTATCTATAAAGATGTGATGGTAGTCAAAGGCCCTCTATATTTTAATTTAATCCTTGGGCATGACTAAGTTTATGACATGGGAGCCCTTGTCTCTTCGTTCTTAGTGTGATGTGTTTCCCACATGAAGGAAGAATTGTGACCATTGAATAGCTTTCATTCGTTAGTCATAATTTGATTCCAAATCAATAAACTCCCCTAAATAGTGTGCAAGTGGTATCTCGCCCACAACAGATTAACTATGGAAACTTGTTCCATTCCCGCATCCATTGATGATCTATTAGGTGATGTAGTGCATCATTTACTCGATGCATTGTAATATCATCTATCAATTGGATCTTTTGATACATTCAAGTGCATTTTTATCCCATATGATGAGAAACTATTGCAAGCCATGCGCTTTTATAGATCATAAGCAAGGTCTCAAAAATAAGTTATTTTTCTTGTGTCAAGCTCTTTGAAAAATGAAATAAGTTCTATGAGCATAGTTCATTTCTTGTGTAAATCTTGTTAAAAAATGAAACATATATCTTTCCATTCGAGTCTTTGATTAGATATCCTAAATTCCTAGTCAATTATTTCACTTGATCTCATAAATGAACCTTCATTTCATCCACCTGTCAGTAACCAATACTCTACTTAGGTGAATGAAATAAATCTTTGGGGGCATGTCCCTTGAATCACATTATTATCATGGGGGCATGAAAACTTAGATCAAGCATAATTTCCTTTCTTTCTAGCTTCTGTAAAAATGAAACCAATATCAGGCATAGCTTCCCATGTTTCAATCTTGTGTAAAAATGAAACCATTCTCACCCTATCCTTTGTTATTACTATTTTTATCAGATTGTTTATGCCATATGAGACTTGGCTTTCACTTTCCATCCTCAACATATGCTTGGTCAATCATACACTTTCACTTAGTTTTTTTACCCTTGCCTGGGGAACTGTTGCGATGAGTGGTCTTGTTAGCCAACCTCTTAACCTTTATGTGTTTTGAGTAGTTCCATCATGACCAAAACTAGTTGCTACCATTTATACCACTCATTCCTTTAGGATCAATACTCTTTAAGCTCTTTTCAAACTCCATAAACATGAAAATATTGTCAAGCACTTGTCTTTTTGAACTTGTTCAAGTAAATGAAAATACATGTACTTAGTATAAGTTTAACCATTTTCTAAATTGAGATAGATTAGTTATGAAAAAGGAATACCTTAGTTGAACGTAGCTAAGAGGTTATCCTGAGTATTATTTTCTACGTTTTTAGACTCAAGAGACTATTTACGAAAAGGAACCTTTGGAATTTTCTTTTTCGCCTCTTTTTAGACTCTCAAAACATGGAAAAAGAGGTGAGTTGCACCTTAACTAGACTCGTAAAAACATCAAACAATTATGGAATCGTCAAACATGATGAGACCAAAGAACTCCTTATCAGGGCTCATTGAAGATACCCAGAGAAATATATCCGAAGGTTGAACCTACAGATCAAGCATATGTTATCCTCCTCAATCTTGTTAAAAAATAAAGAGGTATTGACCATAAATTGTTGGGGAAATTTAGAAAATAGGGTACTTCACATCTTAATGGTAGAAATTTTATGTTTAACATGACATGCTTCCACTTCATCTCCTTGGATATTAGGTTGGGAAATCTACTTGTCTTTTGGTTCATCATACCATATCAAATCCTATGCTATCGGTTTTGGGTAATGCCATTCAATGTCGCTGATATGTTCAAGATAATTAATTCAGTTGATATCTACTATGATACTCTTAAGCCTTAATTCCCCATATATCTCATTCCTAAACCAGCTCCATAGAAATGTGATTCTGTCTCAAATCATGATAGCTATTTTGTATCATTGATGGGGGAATACAACAAGGCCCTCCTATGACGAGTCACTTCCTGTCGACATAAGCTCATTATCTAGGAAGTTGACTTCAAAACTCTTCCTTTGATACCTTGGGACTTGTATACAAGAATGTAAAGTTTCCTCACTCTCGATGACATGTTTTCATCACTAGCCTTCGATCGATAGATTCTGTTTGGTGTTCAACTTCAACTCATTTATTCACACCATATTGATTGTACTTTTGTACCTTGAGAGCCATTAACATCATTGATGGTCTCTCTGACATCTATTAATGGATTCCATCATTTTCCAGTAATTAGATGGTGTATGCCATGTTTGACTACAACTCCTTTATTCACATGGTTAGACTCGTATGTTAAATGATCAAGTGAATGAGATGGAAGACTTTGCATCTAGTTCCATCCATTTGTGTTGCGATTTCAGGATTAACACAAGATTACAAAGCATGATGGCTATGCTTATATAGTCATCCGATCATGGATCAACACTTTGTCATATGTGGACACAACTTCTTGATCATTGTACATGTATTGTTAGTTGAACTGCTAAGCATATGTATGCCTTTCTCAACAAAGATATCATGATGAAAATGTATTGTAATAGGTGATGGTTTGAACCAATTTTTCTTGATCCAAACTTGTCATAGGGTAAATCATCAATCGTCTTTTTTGACTTTTCACTTTAGGGGGCAATCTGTTATAGGCCATTTTGTTGCACCCAACCAATAGGTCTACAAACAAGATCAATCCACACCTGTGAGCACCTTGTCATCATCCCTACACAAATCCCTGAGCATGACTCTTCCAAATCCCTCAATTTATGGGTTTTACTACTTTAAATAAGTGTTTTTAAGGCCCAACACACCCTACCCCATTAGGGACCTGCGTTAAAAAAAAAGGTTTCTTCCTTCTGCACCAGCGCTAATAAAAAATAGGTTGTATCTTACTGGTGGTATGCTGATTCTAGAAATTTTGAAAAATTAAAAGGAATCCTAAAGCTTCCTCTTCTAGAAGCTTCTAAGATTTGTTTTAGCCGTCTAACTTGGGGAAGAAGTTAGAAACATGTCTGATTCTACCTAAGAGAATTCACCTCTTATCCCTTGAGTTTTTCTTCCAATCTTAAGTAGATCTCAAGCTTAGATTGGAAAATGCATACAAATTCCTTGACTACCATCACTGTCCTATAAATTTACAACCATCTACAACATCAGGGTTGGCTTTTGGAGATTAATCATGCCACCATGCTGTTGCCTTGAATCTAAGAGAGTCATTATCTTCATGCATTAGGGTGACATTGAGGTGTGCTTTGTGACAAGGAAGGATAAGTCAACTTGGGGAGATCTCTACAAGATCAACTACTATTGCTAGTTGTAAAATTTATCCTATTGATATTAATACAAAGAGTATATTGTTTTCCTATATAGGTTATTATATGTTTACATTCATATATGCCAATGCTTTATTGATCCATTGAATAGAGTAATTAGATAATTCTACATAACTATTGTAGATTTTTGTCTTGTGTTGATTTTATGTGCAGGTTCTAACTATAGAAATTGGAGGTACGATTGGAGCTTACAAGCTGAGAGGAGAGAAACCTTTGCGACGGATTCCATGTAAGTCTCTTTCTTGTTCTTAAATTTATCTAAGACAAAGTTTATATTATTTGGTTGCTATTGTTCTATATGAGTCCACTAGGTCTAAGCAAGATACTTCTATCTGCACTCAAAAATTCTACATAAAAGCAGCATTACACATTCTAGTTGAAGCTTCCCAGATTTTGTGTGTAGTTCAGTTAATTCCAACTGCATATAATTTGGTGTTCAACTTGCTAATGGGTTAAGAAGTCCAAGGACATTATCTAGAAGATGGTTAAAGTTGATAAAGTATCTCATTCAATGAAGATGATGGAGGATCACGTCATGGAGGTGAAATATCAAAACACTTGAGCAATCAAGAGTGTGTGAATAGATATGTGTAGCTCTTT
Source organism: Pinus taeda (assembly GCA_000404065.3). NCBI lineage: Eukaryota > Viridiplantae > Streptophyta > Pinopsida > Pinales > Pinaceae > Pinus > Pinus taeda. Next base: position 11,466 of record APFE031431302.1, read on the forward strand.
GTTACTTTGATAACAATTATCACTTTAATCATTATAGAAACTTATACATTGGAGATTGCATTGAGGACTTGAGGTTGGTTGTATGTATTGTTAGTGTGTGAGAAGAGAAGTGTATGCAAGTGGAGAAAACTATGAGTATTTCCTGAAGACTCATAAGTTGCAAAAAGTAGTAGAAGCATATTTTAGTTGGCATATTGAGCAGAGAGAAAGGATATGGAGTGAAAGGAGTTATGAAGATATATTTAGTTTATTTTATAATTGCTGATGTGTTTATCATATTACCATATGTAGTGCTTTTGTTGATCAAATTTACAATTTTATAGAGGACTAGTGTTCTATTGTTGAGTTGTGTAGTTCTCCTTGGATTCCAACTTGAAAATGAATGATTAGATGACTTTGAGTGTTTGAGGAGGTTGAGGCCTCCATTGACTAATGTCTCAACAAGAAAGGGGTGGTTACTCCCTGCTAGTGGTGGTTAGAAAAATTGTGTTTTAGGAGTGGTATCTCCATCTAGTGGTGGGTAGGTGACGATTTTCAGGAGTGGTTGCTTCCAGCCAGTGGTAGCCTACATAGTTGTGTGAGTAGAGACTTCCTAGTTGGTGGTGGCCAACAATATTGTAAAAGGGGTAGTGGCTCCTAGCTGGTGGAGGTCAGCTGATATATGTAAAATATTTTATTATATAATAGTAAGAGAATGATAAGCAACACGAAAAAATCGAGATGCTTTTGTCCCTTTTGGATTTCCACCAAAAATCATTAGTGTCTCATGTATTCATTATTATTATGGTCTTGTGTTCTATTTTGATGATCTGATCTCTCTTATGTGTTTCATTTTGTGAATGTTTAAAGGATTAATCAATTGGCTATTTTTTTTACAAGTGGCATCACTACCAATTCACCTACCCCACTCTTAGTACTGAACTACATATCCAACAAGTGGTTTTAGGGTGATGGAGATCTAACAATCTCTATTCACACACTCTTGATTGCTCTGATATTTCGGTATTTCTCCTACTTAACCTGAACCTCCATGATATTTATTGAATAACAGATGTTATCAACTTTAACCATCTTCTAGATAACTTCCTTGAACTTTTTAACCCATTACCAAGTGCAAAACCAATGTATATGCCATTGGAATTGAGTAGAGTGCACAAAAAATCTAGGAAACTTCACGTATAAGAAGTAATGCTCCACTTTCATTTAGTAAGTGCATTATAATTCACCTTGTAGAAGCTCAAACTATGTTATAATTTACTATGCTTTCTTATTTACATGTGTTGCCCTCACTTAACCCTTATTCTTGGCACATTGTTCCACCAAATTTCTAGCTTAGCTTGAGGAAACATGAAACAATGAGACACTATGACACTCATAAAATTTTTTCCATTAAATCCAATACAAGACATAGAAATACGATTGCAAGGTTAAAAATGCTAAGAATTGGTTGACATCAATGGAAACATTATAATGCCAACAAAAAACTATGCATTCATTAGCCTTAAAATATTTGACCATATTTATAGAAATATAGATAGTGACTAGTGGGAATGACACAACATTAACTAAGATAGATATTGTGATCGAATTCACTTTCTTAGAGAATTGCATGAGACGTTTGACCAAAGTAAACATCTGAGTTATGATATGAGATAGATTCCTACTGTGTAGTTTAGTGCATTCTAATTGAGTAGTTGATATACCTATAAGATGTACTCCTCAGAGTATATCAAAGAGTCAGTTAGCTAATCTTGAGCACCATTGGCATTGCTGCAAATGTTCCAGATGTGCCTGCTAAGGTTTTTAAGGCACACAATGCAATTATATTAAGAGCTTCCCTGATTTCAAAACCCATTCTCATATGGATTAGGTGAGCTTGCATGCTATTATTTGTAGTCATAGCTTGTTAAGGTAGTGTTTCCCTCTAGATCTATGAGTAGAGATCTGAGAGTACTAAAAAATTAACTTCCATTTGGGATCTTTTGCATGTTACACATAGACAATATGAAGTTAGTATTGTGTGTGGCTACATCACTTCCCAACACTAGGGCTAGTACCATTACCTCTAATTCAATGCCAAATTACCTAATAAACATGGTTAGATCGAATGATGTATAACCTATACAATGGGAAATGTTGGTTGGAATGATATATAATCTCTAATAAACTTCTCTAATGGGAAATGTTCTTGTGATTCTTATTAATGTGTGGAGGAAACCTCCATTTACAAGCCTCGCTAGGATGGGTGTGGGTATGATTATGGATAACATCTATGTGGTGGACAATGGGGGGTCAAGCCAAAATGCACAACTCATTCTTTCCACATCGCCACCTACCTCGACTAGATAGTTGACTCCATCATGAATGGAGTGGGCGTAAATTTCAATCCTTGTAGGTCACACATGACGACCACCCCATCCTCTGTTGAGAAGAACAACCAGTAAGATCCCCCAAGTCTCTTACATTTATATCCTCATAACACCATGTTAGTAAAGATGGGTAGAAAAATTAAAGAGGATGTAACATGGTATTTAATAAAAATAATTAAAGGATAAGCATCCTTTTATGAAATAAGCTTTTCAGAAAAAGTATAAAATTAAATAGTTGGCTGAGATTTAGAGTATATGAGAGATTTAGAGAATAAGATAGGAACAAATGATATTTGTAATTCTTTCCATACTTAATATGTAGAGTGCATGTAAAAGTTTATAAAAATTATTTATAATAAAAGGTTCAATCTAAATATATATGATATATTTTATATTTTATATAAAGAAAATGAAAAATAATTAAAAATGAAGTTGTGAATCTAAAACCACTACATTCTCAGAATGATCCTTACTCTCTACCTCCTTTTCCTACTCTACTGTCTCGAATTATCATATGCCTCAAAACAAATTAAATTTCTCTCTACCATTTATCAATGAATTGATACACTACTAAATAGAAATATGAAACACATTAGAAAATAGAAATATGCAACACATTAGAAAATATTTAAGTTGTAGTTTCATAAACATAAAGTAGGTGATAATGCCTATAATACAAGTGATTTGGTTTTGAAACACTATAAATATTATAATGAAAATGGAAAATACATATTGCAACCAAAATTTAAGGATAAACATGTAACATAAGTTATTGTGTAAAGATCTACAATGGGGTTTACATTTATAATTATACCAGCTTAGATCCATCTAACACCAGATCTATCGTGCACCAAGAGGGAACAAATACCTCTAGCTGCAAACCTTTCCTCAAGTTATACACACTAAAAGTAAGGTTTGCACCTCGATGGATTTTATCCCTCTTGGCGCATGATAGATCTGGCGTTAGATGGATCTATGTTGATAGGTATTACAACTTTTGAGAACTAATTAATTCTAAATAGTGTTCCTCCAATTATTACAAAATATACCTTGAAGAGTAGTTCTAATAATTTACTGCACATGAAGATTACTCTTGAAATAATTTGTTTCTTTTATTATGTTCGAAATAATTTATTTCCTTCAAGAATATTTTCATGATTTTTTTTTATCTATAGTCTTTTCTTGAAAGTCAAATCTTTACATTATTTGTTTCTCCAAATAATTATCATGTCGTCTTGAAGAATATTTTGATTAGTTTTGATGTTTATAAATATACATTTTCCTCTTATAATTATTTTGGATACATTGTTGTATGTAATTACTCTATTAGTAGTTTTGAATATATTTTAAATATATGTAATTATCTATTAGTAATTAGTTGGTGATGAAGAAGGGGGACAATCTTCTCGATGATTAATTTCCACTTTGTAGGAGGATTGATTCTACATATTTTTTTCATTTCAGTTCCGGGTATCGTAACTCTTGACAACCAATTATTTATTAATAGTGTACCTCTATGCATTACTAAATATATCTCGAATTTCTTTTAATAATATACAAACTCGATATTAACAATATCTAATGCATCTAATTAAAATAGTCAAATAGGATTAGAAAAAAACATCTATGTTGAAATCAATGCAACTAATACAAGAAACCAAATGAGATCAGAGATGAACACCTACACTAACATCAATGAATCTACTACAAGAAATAAAATAGGATTATAAATCCACATATAAATTGAAATCCATGCATCTAGTGGAAGCAAGCAAATAGGCTTAGAAATCCACATCTACACTAAAATCCATTCATCTAGTGCAAGTTATGAAATAGGATTAAAAATCGACATATACAATGAAATCAATGTGTCTATTGCAAGAAATAAAATATAATTAGAAACCAACATGTACACTGAAATCAATTCATCTACTATGAGCAATCAAATAGGATTAGGAATCAACATCTAAACTGAAATAAATGCATCTAGTGCAAGTAATCAAATATAATTAGAAATCAACATCTACACTAAAATCAATGATTCTAATGCATGCAATCAAATAGGATTATAGATCATCATCTACAGTAAAATTAGTTCATATAGTACAAGGAATATTCTTTCCTCTCTCCCCCATCCATCTATATCTATATCACCCTCCATCTGTCCTTCTTTATCTCTCTATCTCACTCACCCCCCAAATAGAGACACACACACAATCTCCATATGTATATATCTCTCCCTCTCTCTACATATCTCCCTTCTTCTCTCTCTTCACCTCCCATCTATATCTCTATCTTACTTTGCCTCTCTTTTGTGTCTCTATATCACCCCCAAAACATACACACTCATTCTCCATATCTATATATCTCTTCCTCGCTCTTGCTCTCCCTATATCTTCCCCTTGATACACACACTCTCTCTCTCCATTCTATCTCTCTTCCCTCCTCCTCTCCTCTCTCCCTTTCTCTCTATCTTCCTTATCACACACTCTCTCTCTCTCTCTCCACCTTTCTCTCTCTATGTATTTCTTCTTACCTCCCTCTCACTTTCCTCCAACTCCACCTCTCCCTCCCTCCCTCTCTCCTTCTCTCTTTCACGTTCTCTTTCTCTTCTTTCCTCTTCATCCTTTTCTCTCTCACCTCCCTCTCTCTCCCACCTCCGCTCTCTCTCTCTTCACCGTCCAGCTCTACCACTATTTCCCTCCCTCTCTCCTTTTCTCTCCTTATATTCCCCCTTCCTTTCATCTCTCCTTCTTTGTCTCTCTATCTCACCCAAAACATACATACTCTCTCTCCATCTGACCCTTGTTCCCTCTCTCTCTCTCCCTCTCTCGAATTTTCTCTCACTGTGAATTTCTTCTTCACTCCCTCTCTCCCCCTCCAACTTCTTCTCTTTGACCCTCCCTCTCTGTCCTTACCTCTCTACCACTCTCTCTCAATTCCTCTCTCTAGTGATTCCCATCTCATTTTCTATCCTACGCTCCTCTCTCTCCCCCCACCCCTCTCTCGCTCTCTCTCTCTCTTCTCTCCAACTATGTCCCTCTCTCCCCCCTCTATCTTTGTGTGTGTCTGTCTCTCTCTCTCTCTCTCCATTTCTATTTTTCCCTCTCCTTCATTTTATCTCCATCTCTCCCTTGTCACTACCTCTGTCACTTCATCTCTTTGTTCTTCCCTCCATATATATATCTAGAGATAATATATATCATGATATATTAAATAAATTATAATAGACAAATTAAATTCAATATTAAATTTATATCGTATTAATTCCAAAGCTATTAAATTTAATAATATTAATATTATATTTAATAATGTTTTTAATGGCATGATAACAAAATTTATAATATTCGGGAACTCTTCTCCCACCGGGTCATCTTCCATCTTTCAGCACAACTTGTTCCTTCAACTCCTGGGGTCTCCTAGTCTCACGGATCTACCCTTGACTAGTTTGTGATGGATCATGTGGAGCATCCCATTGAGGTTGCATTGATCCATGTCTCATCTGCCAGAGCTTCAGCTTAGCCGAGAGATTATGCAGAAGCCTTTACCTCTTTGCTAACTTCCTTAGGACTGGCTCATCCTAGACTGCCCATATCAAAGTTTGTTAATAAGATCGATGAAATTCCAAAAATAATCCTACCTCCCTTCCTTCCTCACTACGCAGCACTGTCCCTTTCTAAATGAGGTTTGGTGGGTCATTTTATTGGTTTCTGGCCCTCGCCCCATTCCGTCCTCAAAATAGGTAAAAAGAAACTGGGATTCATCTATCATGGGTAAAATCTCCATCAGATTTTGTGGAAGAGGATATTTTACCTTCCACTTTAAATCGAAAGAGGACAGAGTTTTAATATTCAGAAATGGGTCATATTTCATGGGTTTAAGGGGGATTTATCTCAAGAGATGGACTCTAGACATTGATGCAGAGTTGGACGTGTCAAATGCAGTGCGATTATGGGTGAGGCTTCCCCATATCCATCTACATTTTTGGGGAGATGAATCTGTGAAAGAAATAGGAAATGTTGAGGGGAAATATATCGACAAAAGTGAACCAAAGGAATACATGCTTTCTTGCATGAGAAAATGTGTAGAAGTAGATATGGGGAGAGGTCTTCTGGAAGCAATCAACATCAAAGTGGATAGCTGGGTTCACATTCAATAGCTAGAATATGAACAAATTCCATTGAAATCAAGGTATGTCATGAATATGTCCATTTTACAAATAGATGTAATAAAAATAAGGAAATAGAAGAAGTAGAAAACTAGGAACCAAAATGGGAGCATGTCAAGAAGAAAAATACAGAAACCAAACCCAAAACCCAATCCTCTTCAATTTATTTTATCCCTCCCTCTTCCTTCCCACCGCCTCTCCCCCTCATCCCCTCCTTCCAGGCCTATTTCATCTACTGACTCACCATCTCCCTCTGACCCCCCCGCCCTCTGTCTTCGCTTCTAGTACCCCCCCCCCCAAATCAAGATATTTCTAATTTTTAATCCCATTTGGCTCCCTTTGCGAACCCTGATCTCCCCTCCCTCCCCCTGTCTCCACCCCTCTTCTACCCTTCCCCTTCATCACCCATCCCCTGACAAAGCTGCCTCCCCTCCTCCTTCGACCAAATAATCACTCGTACCCTCTCCAAAGAGCTCCACTCCTCTCTTAACAAACCTAAAAGGGTTGGAAGAAAAAACAACAGAAAAATTAGATATGAAACAATGAAAAAGTAAATGGATTTGGGCACCCAACAACCTCTAGAGACTTTCATGGAAAAAAATAAGGAGAAAATTGATCACCCTAATAGAGGGAAAGGTCCCTCTACCCATAACATCAAGTGAAAATGAATATAGTCTCCTAGAATTGTCGAGGAATGGGAAGTATGCCAAAAATTAAGGCAATGAAAGATTTAATAACTACAAAGAAACCAAATTTCTTTTTGATATAGGAGACAAAGAAAAATGAATAGGTAATGGAGACAATGATACAAAAAACAAAAAAAATTGAAGGAACCTCAATTTCAGCGACCGAAGCCTTACAAGGAATATGCACTCTATGAAAAGCTAAAAATTTGGAGTTTAGCAAAAAAGTAGCTGCACTCAATAAAAACAGACTCAAAAAACAAAAAAGAAAAAGAAAAATATGGTATTATAAATATAGATGACCCAAACCACTAGACGGATAAGGAAGTCTACTGGTCCTATTTAAAAAATTATCTTATGTAGGACTAAAATAGAGACTTAGTCATAGCAGGAGATAACAATCTAGTTTTGTGCACATATGACAAATTTGGGGGAATTTACAATGTTGATCCCATATAGGGAAACGTTAAAATATATTATGGAAGCTTGCAAATTAATGCACATGCCTTCTAGAAATGGAAAGTATACCTGGAGTAACAAAAGAATGGGGAAAAATAACATAAAGGAAATGTTGGATAGATTTTTAATTCAAGCCAAAGTTTCCAGTGCATTCCATGAGATAAAATCCAAAATCATGTGTCACACGACAAAGAAGTGGCTCTCACCCTTGGGAAGTTGGAAAATATTGGCTCAGTTCCTTTCAGATAAAGCTCCACTTGGAATGACAGTGAGGAAGTACAAAAAATCATTGTTGAAGCATGGAAAAAATCAATTATTGGCTCTCCTAGCTATGTTTGGGAAACCAAATTGAAATCGCTAAGGAGATAGCTAAAACATTAGACAACAATTAAACAACTAGAAACACAAAAAAGAAATATAGAAATATCAAAAACAATTGATAGAATCCAAGTTGAAAAAGAGTAGCAAGAGGAATCACAGGAGACCATATGGAAGGAAAATAAAGCATATTAGGAGATGAATAGGCAAAATAGAAAGGAAGAAGAAGAGTGACAGCTAAAATCACGAAGTCTTTGGCTCAAGGAAGGAGACAAGAACATTTTTTTTTGCATAATGTGGCGAGGATAAGAAGAAACCAAAACCAAATATACAACATAAAAGATAACGAAGGAAAATAAGTCAAAGGTTAAGATGAAATAAAGAAGGAGGCATACAAATACTACAAAAATTTATTATCATCCCTAGCCTCAAATAACGAGTATGAAGATTATCTCCAACATATTCCCAAGAAAACTAGTGAAGCAAAAACAACAAACTCACAAGAGCAGTTGAAGAAAAGGAAGTTACAACTATTGTTTCGGATTTGCATGCAGATAAGGCCCCAGGACAACATGGATTCCCTATCTCATTCTATAAAATGAACTGGGCCATTATCAAAAAACAATTGATCAGAATGATCAGAAATGTTTTCTATAAATTCAAGGTTGGAGGATTCACAAACTCTTCCTTCCTAGCCCTGTTTCCAAAAGAGTCAAATGCTAACTCCTTTAGTAGATTCATGCCTATTTCTCTGTGTAACTCCTCCTACAAAATCACAATAAAAATTATGGAAAATAGAATAAAAGTTTTGCTTCTAGGAGTATTATCAGAATACCAAGGAGGATTCGTCCCAAAAAGCGAAATCCTTGACAACATTCTAATAGTGTAGGAAGCTTTGCACTCTAGCCTTGTGAAAAAATAAAAAATAATGATAGTTAAGCTCAACATGGAAAATGCATTTGATAGGTTGGTCAACCTGTATTTTCTTTCTGTTTTTCTATAGAGATTTGGTTTCTCAAAAAAGGTAGTAGATATAATAAAAACATGTATTGTGGGTCCCTGGATTGCAGCCTTGGTCAATGGAAGACCATGTGAATATTTTCAGAGCTTAAGTGGGCGTTTCCAGGGATGTCCTCTTTCTCCATTTTTATATATAATAATGGTGGAATCTCTAAGTACAAGAATTGAGAAATGTAGACAAGATAGGAATATTAAAGGAATCTCAATCTCTCTTGAAGTTAAAAGAATAAACCATTCTCTATTTGCAGATGACACACTGGTCATGGGAGGGGCCTCTTGCATCATAAAAAGAAGAATAAAAAAGGTACTAAGAATACTTTTAGAAGACCCTAGAGGACTACTAGATAATCAGAAATGCCGAATCTATGGATGGAACATACCCTCTTGCACTCTTCAAAAAATATCAGAAATCCTGGAAATCCCATTTCAAGAAAAATGGAGCCATTTCCAATATCTTGGACTCCTCATCTCAACAGAAAATTTGAAGACTAAAATATGGAATAATTATAATTGAGAAAATGAAACAAAAAGTGTAGAATTGGGGTATGATTTGGCTCAATATGGTAGGTAGGGTGGTACTAATAAAGGCCCTACTCACATCTCTCACAACTTACTAGTATGCAACAAATCTAGCCCTAACAATTATACACAAACAAATTAAGCTAGTAATCTGGGGGTTCTTATAGCAAGGAGGTAAATTGGACACAAAGAAGCATAGCCTTGTAAAATTGGATTAAGTAAATCTACCATATGAGAAAGGTGGGTTGGAAATATGACTCACATGGATAATGAACTTAGCTCTAGGAGAAAAAATAACATGGATATTTATAACAAGAGAGAGTAGCTGGTGGAAGCAAAACACATGAATCACAATAGAACCATTTTATTAGGAAAAAGTTATCCAATCAAGCCTTACTCCCAACTCTGGAGCCTAATTAAAAAAAATGTCTCCTTGATCAAAGAAAACCCTTCTAAGATCCCTAGAAATGGTAAACTCATAAAAACATGGACGGATAGAATAATGGGGAAGTAGGTGATATCCTGCCATGAAAGTCTTTAGAACTTGAGAATATGGATGAAACCAAAATGTATCATTACTTTGGATGGCATATCTGTTTGGAAAGAAGGCGAATGGGGATATTGGTAGATTCTCAACCTCCATATTAGCCTTGTCCCTCAATGCAGGTCCCCAAGCACACATATTAAGGGGCCTGCTCCACTAAGTCTAGACTCAAAATATTCTCTTCATTGGGATCCTGATGGAGAAGATTACTCGATCAAATATGGTCATGCAATTTTACATCAGCATAGAAATTGAGAATGGGATCACTAGAGGGAGGCATGGAAAACTAAATCATTGCCAAAAATCAAAGTTTTCATGTGGGCGTTGCTCAAAGGCAAAATATTGACTGTTGATAATATTAAAAAGAAAGGATAGGAAGGCCCTTCTAATTATGCAATGTGTACATCATCTCTTTGTGAGATGCCCCTTTGTTAGGGCATGCTTGAAAGGGCTTGTTAGCCCCTTGGAGGTTGGTATCCTTCATATGTTTCCTTTACATGAGGTACTATCAACCTGGGGAAAAAAAATATCCATATTCCTTAAAAAATAAAGAAACAGTAAAAATATAGTGTTAGGCCGCTATACTACTAGTGTAACCCCTTATTGTTATTAGTACGACCCCCTTATTATATTGATGTATCCATGTAGTGCCCATATTGTTACTATTGTGCCCCATAGAATCCCACTATTGTTATTATTGTGCTCTTACATTATTATTGTTATGTTGGCTCTGATTATATTATGACCCCTTATACTCCTATATATAGAAAGGAGGTATTTTCATTTGTATCATCCAAGAATTGTTCATTTATGTAATGTAAGGGTGGTTTCCCCCTCGAAGAGGCTGAATTGTAAGGCATTGATCTATCTTTACTATCTTTTTGTGAGCTAGTTTCATAACATTTGGTATCACAGCTTTGGATTCTAGGGTTTCGCTACTCCTAATAGGTCATCGTGGCACTTTCACTATAACTTTTTTCTCCAACGTTTCAGAAGAGAAAAGAAAAATCCATTTGAGATGAAATCACACTAAACCTTGGGTCTGAATTTCAGAGCTTTTCGCACTATATTTGCAGAGATATGATATGAGGAATATGATCTTTTTGCATACTCCTAAATTACATTCCAAATATGTGACCTGTGGAAAATCGTCATAAATTTCTATATGAGCATCGGATTTAAATTTCGTAAGAAGTTGTAGAAAGAGGACAGACTTTAGTTTCTTTTATATATATTTTTAGAACTAAAGGTTGAAATAGTGACACATGGCATGTCGTACGAGTTCGCTCTACTAAACTAGTCTATAATCAGGTCACTGTGGGAGATTTGGCATAACCCTTCCTTGGAGATTCCAATTTGGATCAGACTAGTGGCATTGGAAAGAGGACACAAAGGGCTACTATAGGCCACAATTTCAGAACTTAAAGATTCAAAAATACAGAGTTACAGTCCTTTGAAGATCGAGCTCCTAAAATAAAAAAAAGCGAGATGAGGAAGTTTGATGCCAAGGATCCAGTACATTGGATACTTAAGATGGAGCAATATTTAGATCTACATGGTGTACCATTCTTACAAAAGGTATGTATTGCATCTTCATATTTAGAACCGGATCAATTTTTATGGTCTAAAGGGCTTTGTTCTCGTAAACAACTTGTTATGTGGTCAATTTTCATGGAGGAAATGATAGCACATTATGAGGATACAAAGAGCAACACCTTGCTTAGAGAAACACCACAACAATTGGAAAAAGTAAAAGGGCTTTGTTACATAGTGGAAAGAAAAATTATGGCAACAAGGAAGTTTACCCCTCACAACTATAAATATGGAAGTGTTGTTTCTCCTAGCCTTCCACAACCTACAAGGGTTACACCACAACAATTGGAAGAAAAAAGAGAAAAAGGGCTTTGTTACAATTGTGATAGCAAATGCACTAAAGGTCATAAGTGCGTTGAGAAGAAATTATTTTACAGAGTATGAAGAGGAGGAAGAAAAGGATCAAGAAACATCAAAAGAAGAGGATATACGCAAGGACCCAACCCCAGATAAAGAAGAAATGAATCAGACCATATCTTGTAAAGCATTGGCAAGAATTACCACTCCTCAAACCCTCAAGATAGAAGGACATATCAATAAGAAAAAGGTGCAAGAAGTGAAAAATTACATTCAGAAAGAAGAAATGAATCCAACCATATATTGTAATTCATTGGTCAAAATTATCCCTCTTCAAACTATCAAGATAGAAGGACATATCAAGAAGAAAAATGTTCAAGAAGTGAAAGATCACATCGAGCATTAAGAAATGAATCTGAGCATATATTGTAAAGGATTGGAAGAAATTACCACTCCTCAAACTCTAAAGGTAGAAGGACATATCAAGAAGAAAAAGGTTCAAGCAATGAAAGATCGCATCGAGCATCAACAACAAGTTCTCCAACTTTTAAAGGATAATGCCACTTTGGTGCAAAATCTAATGAAACAACCGGTAGATCAACATCGTAGTGAATTTTTTTTTGATGTAGGTGATTGGGTATTTTTACTGCTACATCTCAAGCAAGCTACTTATGAGAAGGAAATGTTGGCAATACTACATGCACTTAAGAAATGGAGACCTTATCGAATGGGAAGACACTTCAAGGTAAAAATGGGTAATGATAGTCTTAAATACTTTTTAGAACAATTATTATCTTTAGAAGAACAAAAAAATGTGTTACAAATATGTTTGGTTATGACTTTGACATCACCTATAGAAAATGGAAGCAAAATTTTGTTGCAGATGCACTCTCAAGAAAGGATGACGATGTGGAAGCATTGTTTCGTGCTATTTCTATTATCCAACCATATTTGATAAATGAAGCAAGGGATGAATGGAAGAAGGACAAAGAAGTATGGCCACTTATTCAAAAGTTTCAAAAGATCCCAATTCAAACAATATTGCCAGAAATTGAAGAGGAAGGAAAAATCACATTGAAACCTGGAGCAATCATAGAAACAAGACCCCGACAGCTATGAAATGGATCAATTTTAGAGTATCTCATCAAGTGGAAGAACTTACCTACTGAAGATTCCACATGGGAGGACAAGAATTTTATATAGAAGCATCAAGAACTACTGAAGCATTGAAGACAACACTTTTTGAAGGAGAGGGGCATGTTAGGCCCATATACTACTAGTGTAACCCCTTATTGTTATTAGGACAACCCCCTTAATATATTGATGTACACATTTAGTGCCCATATTGTTACTATTGTGCCCCATAGAAGCCCACTATTGTTATTATTGTGCTCTTACATTATTATTGTTATGTCGGCTCTGATTATATTATGACCCTTTATACTCCTATATATAGAAAGGAGGACTTTTCATTTGTATCATGCAAGAACTGTTCATTTATGTAATGTAAAGGAGGTTTCCCCCTTGAAGAGGCTGAATTTTAAGGCATTGATCTATCTTTACTATCTTTTTGTGAGCTAGTTTCATAACATATTGGTTGAGTCTACCCTCATTTATGTGTTGGCAAATCTGGTTAGCAAGAAACCATATGGTCTTTAAAGATCGCTCCCCAAACTCTAGAACAATCCTTGAAAGAACTTGGAGCATGTCATCAGAAGTCATCAATTCTAAAGGAGTTATAGCAATAGATGCCAATCATATGTAGCACAAGGAAAGGTTCTAGGTAGAATTCGTGATGAGAAAACAACAAAAAAATCTACTTTAGCAAATCTCCTGACAACAAGAAGAATTAGAAAATCAGAATTAATAAAGAGGAGTTCAAAACATGGAAAAAAAATTTAAATATACCCTGCTTACTGTTTGATGGTGCTTCTAAGTACAACCCAGGCAATGATGGCACGAGAGGTTTAATTTTTGACCTAGGAGGGAAAAATCCTATCAATTATGAATGGGGATTAGGAGAAATATCCAACAATAGGGCAGGAGCATATGGCCTCCTTTTTGGAATGAGAATATTAAGGCAATGAAGTATGAAGAATCCAGTCATAATGGGGGGCTCTTCTATAATAGTCCAATCGATGGTGGAAAGAAGAAGCCCCAAGAACAAGGCCTTGAGACAAATAACAAAAATGGCTGGAAAAAATTTGCAATTTCTAGGTGAAGTCACCTTCAATCATATTCTTAGAGAAAATAATCATACTGTAGATATGCAGGTGAATTTGGCTATCAACTATCCTATGGGCGAATCTAGAATTGATAATCTGATTGCTTAGAAATCGATCCCATGGGACCTCCCTTCTCAATGTGCATATAATTGCAAGCAAAGAGGGAACATCAAGGTGGGTAATGGTCACTTCGACTTGATTGGTTAGATCTCAGAAGATTAGGAAATCCAAGGAAATATCCGAGAATAGACATGATGGTTAGTCTATGGCTATCAAGCAAATTGTAGCTACTCACACTTCCCGTGAGAATATAATATTCTGTTCTGTCACCTGGAAAGTTGAGAAACAATATATTCTTCCCTTTTTCCTGTCTTATTTTATCGATGGCATCTTCGCCCTCCCTTTCCTACTCCTCTGTCTTCATTGATGTGCCCCTTAGGGGATCGTGCTTATCTAATCTGTCTTAGCCTTGCCCCTCTCCTTCCCACAGCTCTAGTGGATGTTTTCCAATTCCTATTGCCTTTGTGTCGCAATAGGGGCCTCTACCCTCGCGCATGTCTAGAGGAGTATCCAAACCTTTTTCCTTCGTGCAACTCCTATTGCCCCTCCCATCGTGCAACTCTGGTGGCCCCCGCCTCCTAGTTTTTTTAGCTTTCACATAGTTTGTGTGGTTTCTACCTGGTTTCCTTCTCTCTTGTAGCTATGAGACTTCATGGGTCTGCCTAGAGGTTGCTTTGTTTCTCCACTCTATGTCTTATTTCCCCTTCTATTCTCTACTAGATTTGTTACCTTCTCCCTTAAGGAAAAATGGATTGGAACTTGCTTATAGATGTTCCAAAGTGCACAAACTGCGTAGCCTATCGAGCCCAAAAATTCATGATTGAGAAGGTTACAGAAACGATCAAAGACTACAAATTTGAAACAAAATATGAGAATTCCTTCTTAAAGAGACAAATGGAAGAGAAGCGGAAAGAAATGTTTGTACTAAAAAAAAGTGCAGGCATTTGGAGGAAACAATCAATTATTGGAACAATTTACTTATTAATCAGACATGACAAAACTATAATGCTCAAAGCAGCAAGAATTGGACTTTGCCCCAACATGATCCCTCAGTCAACAAATACTAATTGTAATCGCTTCATTCTTCTATTTTCTACAATGTCTTACTACTACTAGTCTTCCATGTTATGTACGTGTAAATTATTGTTGAATCAGTATGTAAGTATTTTTAAGGATAGTGCAATTAGTAGCCTCAGTAACAAAAGGGGAAGAGCTTGGAAGATAGGGATTGTTTGCCCTCTCTTTCTCTTCTAGGATGCCTTCTCCCATTTTGGCTTGATGTAATGAGAGCATGTCTCCATTTGTTTTTCTTTTTTGGAATAATAGTCCAGTAACCGACTTTGTTAAAAAAAAATTATAATAAAACTACACCAAATTAATATTTATAAATATTAGAATTTTTATGTGGAAATATTTGTCTTTAATTACTTTAATATATCCATAGGATATGTTTTATCCCTTTAAAGATCCATTTCACAAATATTTAATTAAAAGAAATATAAAAAAGATTTTGGAGCAAGATTTTGGATTCTTTTTGTTGAATTACCTTTTTCCTTTGATTTAAGATATGGTATTGGCTTTAGTAAATCTCAGTAAACATGCTTAATATTTTACCTAATTTGGAATTTTAATGTGGTAAAATTAGTTGTTAAAAGTAAATTTATTATCCATTCAAATTATATCTAGTAATACATAATTATATTTTAATAATTGATATTAATCCATTAATAAGTTTAAAAAGTTATGTATAATATAAAGAATCAAGTTATATATAATTCAAGGTTCAAGCTAATGTTTTCGCTGACATTAGTAAAAAATATTTTTATTATTTTTTGAGGACATGACATACTTACACATCTCCGTCATATTGGGGGCTTGTATAATGTGTAGACATGAGATACTTACACAATTCAGTCATACATGGAGCTATAAAATGTGCCTCTCAATGCAATAAACAAAGCAGTTTTATCATTTCAAAAATTAAAAAACTCATTTTCTTATGAACTTCATATATTTCTTTTATATTAGAAGGAAATGTGATAGGAAAATTTTATCTTTATATTTTTAAGTGATAAAATAAAACGCCTTTTAGGAAAATCAATAATTATTTTTATTTTTATCTCTCGACTTAAATTTTTATAATTTATTGTAAGGGATATGTGTAACTCCTTTCATACTCAACATATGCTTTATATGTAATATTGAAAAATATTAATAACTAATAAATATTTGAATTTCCACCCCTATATCATTTTTATAAACATGTTTAATATAGTTGAGAATTACAATTTGTGAACATGTATAATTATTTTAAGAATAATCCCCGTAAAATATTTAATATCAACTATCATGTTCTTCCATATATAAATAAATTCAATCGTATGTCTTTCCATATAATTACATAGATTCTTCTTACTCGGGATATACCATGTGTTGAGAGGGATAAAATATCTCGAGATACAGAAATGAAAGCTTGATAATGTTAAAGTTAATGGAGAAAATGTATTCTTCCAATGCATTCCACTAGATCATCATATTTCCAATGTAGTATTCCATAATTTTTTTAGTTTCCAACATTAAGGTGAGTTGAATTTGTGTGCTGACGAACACTAATATTGCAGCAAGAATGTTGCAACTCTTGGGCTACGAGCTTTACTTTATCAACCTAGGGTTCGTACAAACTTGGAGGTGAAAGTGTTGTATGCAGAAGTAAAAATGATGGTTTTTCCTTTTGTCACTATTAAGCTGGCGAGAGACCACTAGGGTTTGCAAGCCAAACTTCTATGGATTCAGAAGAAGCTTGGTTCCCTGATGAAAGAATAGAAATCTACCTTAAGAGAGACCTCATCTACTACAATAATGAAAAAGAATGAAATTCAATGCTAAGGCACACCATTTCCTAATTTACTGCTAAGAGCTATGCTTTGCAATGATGCTAAATCAACATGAAAAAAAATGCCACTATCCTAAGAATGGAAGTTAAAAACATCAAACACAATTGTTATGCATGTAAAGGACTGTAATAAATATGTTTTGTCTTTTTATGCTTTTCATGAAAAATCAAGTTTGCAAACTAATCTCTTTTGGTGATGTGGTAGGTGGTTTAGGGATGTTGATGGATGGTTGGAAGGTTCAGAAGATGATTGGAAGGTTTTAGATACCCTTGGGTGACCTTGGGAGGCTTCCTAGATTTTTTCTCTCAATTCGGCCTCAAACCAGGCCCCTACAAGAAAACCGACAAGATGTACTAGAAACCTACACGATTCCCTGTGTTTCTACAAGATGAAGCTGTGAGAAAAATGATGGGTGTTCGAGGTGATGGAAGGCTTAGAGAAGGTGGTTAATGGGTGGAATGGAGTGATAAAAGGCCTAGGATCACTCAGAACCCAAAACTAAGTTTAGGAGATGGTTGGATTTTCTCAAAATGCTTGAGGAAATTTCTATGTAAAATGACGAAGTTGGAGAAGGTTTTGATGAAAACAAGGAATGCTTATGGGTGAATAAAGTTGAAGTGTGGTTGATTGCTATGAGATCTCTGCCTACATCTGAAGCACCTGCTCTACATCAAACATGTGAAATTTCCAAAAAGTCATATAAACAAGAAGAATTCTCATGAGCTAGAAAAACAGAATTTAATGAACTAACTGTCTACCTCATGCATGAATAAATTACTAAATAACATGGAATTGTGGATGAGATATACTACAAGAATAAAGATAGAAGAGATGGAAATGAAATCCTACTTTGCAAAACTGATCAAACACTAGTTTAAGTACAACAGACTCTAAATATCATGAAAGAAATGGAAATCTGTCTTTTCGGGCTGCATAAGGGTCTTTTCCTCAAATCATGATCCCAAAGGGAAGAAGTGAGGCCAAGACACCCACTGATAGCTTTGTGATGCTTCTATTATCCCTTCTAACTTGCTACTAAGGTAAGGCACAAATGGAAGCAAACTAGTAAACAATTAATCAAATCTACACTACTTGCAATGAATGACATCTAAAGACATTTTAACCATGTTTCTCTAAAACTACGATAAGCATAAAGATACAAGAAGAGGAGCCTTTTCTACGAGGTTTTGACCCTAACCCAAGAGTTTCATCCCTCTGAGTTAACTTAGTACCGAATCAAGAACAAAATCATTCTTATTACCAAAACATGAAATTACATCAAAAGTCTTCCAGAAGTTTGGAGCTCGAAAATAACTAGAATTGTACAACAAAAATTCAAATCCTAATGAGGTTCTAGGCCTCTCTACTTGCACAACTAAAGTCTCCGACGACTTCCTTAAATTTAGGGAGGCTCAACTCCCAAACTTGAGATGAACTACTCTTTGTCCCATTCGAGTTTCAAACCTTACTCTTTGCCAAAACTCCTTGATTTTCTCTTCCAAACCTGCATTCACTACATATTAGTCCACTAGGCATAATATCTCACTTTAACTCATCTCATTAAACAAAATTTAATCAAAACATGTAATAAGTTGTGAGAAAATTTAGTTTGACTAAGCTAGGAGGTGAATTGAGGCCCATATAATGTTATAAAATTATATATTATAGAGCAATGGAACACATAAAATAATGCAGAAATATAAACACAGAAAACACATAAAACCAGAGAGACATAGATATACGTGGTTCACCTATTTTGGGCTATGTCCACCATGAACAACCAGTCATTCCTTTCTATTATCCAACAAAATGGAGAGACACAACCTACAATAGATTTCCTATAATATCCTTTGTTTTCTCTCACAGTCTTACCTCTTTGTTTCACGTTCAGAGAACACACATCTATTACACAGCCTCAATACAATGCCCTCATACAAAAGAGAGGGTTTGCCTTCTTGGGGAAAAACTCTAAACTAAACATAATTTCTACTGTCAGATCATCTGCCTAATCAATGGCCCAACTTGACTAGAAATTACTGTATTTTTACAAGGTAATTTTACATTTGTTTTTAGCTTTAGGGGCATTTCCCCCGAAACCCCCGTCGGGCGACCGCTGGCCCCCAGACCCCCCACCCAGGGGGGATCAGCCCCCCTGAACGCCCGCGGGGGGGACAATTCCCCCTCGCACCCTCCTCGCATGGAGGGGTGTACAAACTTCCTAGGGTATACGTCTCTCTAAAACAAAGAACTCTAAATAATCATACTCCACACACAACAATCTCCCACTTGGAGAATGATTGTAGCAACTCCATCGTTGCTTCATTTGTTGGACAATGACTCCTCTTTGGACCTGGTTGTTTCTCACCTTCATCGTCATCCTTAAAGACCAATTGAAACTGAGAATATTCTTAGTTTCTCCCTGGTTACAACTTTTGTTAGCATATTTGCCAGATTTTGGCTAGTGTGTATCTTTTGCAGCTTCAACTCTCCATCTTCCAACACTGATCGTATGAAATGGTACTTGAGCTATATGTGTTTAGTCCTAGAATGAAATTTTGTGTTCTTTGCAAGATGAATGGCACTTTGGCTATCACTGTATAACGTTCCCATATCATGCTTCTTACCCAATTCACCCATAAACCTTTGTAACCAAATCATCTCTTTACTAGCCTCTGAAGCAACAACGTACTCTGCTTCTGTTGTTGAAAGTGCAACAACACTTTGGATTTTTGAAACCCAACTGACAACTATTCCACCTACAGTAAATACATATCTTGTAGTGCTCCTCCTGTTATCTTTTTCACCTGCCATATCTGCATCAACATATCCCTGTAGAGAAATGTTTGAACCACCAAAGCATAATGCTTGATTTGTGGTACTTTCAAATATCTGAGAATCCATTTCACTGCCATCCAATGTTCCTTTCCTGGATTGTTCATGTACCTGCTTACAACTCCCACTGCATGTGCAATATCAGGCCTTGTGCAGACCATTGCATACATTAAGCTTCCAACTGCTGATGCATATGGAACTTTAGACATATAATCCATGTCTTCTTGGGTCTTTGGGCACATTTCCTTACTAAGTTTGAAATGGCTAGCAAAAGGTGTACTAACTGGTTTGGCATTGTGCATGTTAAACCTTTTCAACACCTTTTGTATGTACTCATTTTGAGACAATGTTAATTTACGATTTTTCCTGTCTCTAGTTATTCTCATACCAAGGATTTGTTTTGCAGCTCCCAAATCCTTCATTGCAAATGAATTTGCCAATTTTCTTTTGAGAACATTTATTTCCTGCATGTTAGACCTGCAACAAGCATGTCATCTACATACAATAACAATATAATATAGCTGCCAATTTTGCTTTTTCAGATAAACACAATGATCAGAGTGACATCAAGTATAACCTTGTTCAGACATAAACTTGTCAAATTTTAGATACCACTGCCTTGGAGCCTGTTTTAAGCCATACAAGCTCTTCTTCAACCTGCACACTAGTTTCTCCTTCCCTTTCACTTCATATCGTTGTGGCTGTTGCATATATATCTCTTCCTCCCAATCCCCATGGAGAAAGGTTGTCTTTACATCTAACTGCTCAAGATGAAAACCTTCAACTGCTACTAGACTTAAAATAGTTCTTATTGAAGTCATTTTAACAACAGGAGAAAATATTTCATCAAAATGAATACCTTTCTTCTATGCAAACCCCTTCACCACAAGTCTAGCTTTGTACCTTTTTTTCCCTCCATCTTCTTCCTTCAGCCTATAAACCCATTTATTCTTCAATGTCGTCTTTTCTACAGGCAACCCGACTAAGTCCCAAGTCTAGTTATGCATTAAGGAGTCCATCTCTTCTTCATAACATTCGGGTTCACCAGAATCAGTCAACAATAAATAATATAATGAAGGAGAGTATCATTTAGGAGGTATACTTATCCTGGTAGATCTTCTAACACCACTTTCAGGTGTTTGGAGTGCCTGGTGCTGTTGTGGTGGCTCTTGTTGTTGTGGTTGTTGATTATTGTTATTTTCAGACACTTTTACTTTTTCTATGATTTCATCAAGGACTGTGTATTCCTTGTTTTCTTTTTCCTGTTTCTTTTCCTGCAACTGATTCTTATACAAGACCTTTTCATTGAATATTACATCTCTGCTCCTAATGATTTTGTGATTTTCGCAATCATATAAGTGATAACCAAAATCATGAACACCATATCCAATAAAGGTATATTTCTTTGACTTTGCCTCAAGTTTTGTTCTATTTTCTTTATTAATATGGATAATGGCTTCACAACCAAAAGGCTTTAAAAAGGAGTAGTTTACCTTTTTACGTGCCCATGCTTCCTCTAGAACACCACCATCCAAGGAACTTGAAGGCCCTCTATTTATTAGATAAATAGCAGTATCTATAACATCTACCCAAAATTGTAAAGGGAATCCTGCATACAATCTCATGTACCTTGCATGCTCCATGATTGTTCTGTTCATCATTTCTAACACACCATTTTCTTGTGGTGTTCTTGGAATTGTCTTCTCTCTGCGAATTCCATGCTTTGAACAGTACCTATGATACTCTTTGCTACAATATTCACCTCCATTGTCTGATTTGAGAAACTTCAATTTCTTTCCTGTCTCAATCTCAAACAAAGATTTCCATTTCTTGAAAGTATCAAATACATCAGATTTATTCTTAATACAATAAATCCAAGTTTTCCTAGTTTCATCATCAATAAAAGTAACATAATAATGAGAGCCACTGAGAGATGATACTTGAGAAGGTCCCCATACATCTGTATGCACAAGCTCTAATTTTTCGCTCTTCTTTTCTTTCCCAACTCTGAGAAATTTGACTCTCTTCTGTTTTCCATAAATGCAATTCACACAAAATTCTGAATCAACATTCTTCAAACCCAACAACAAATTCCTTGAGTGAAGAATCTTCATCCCCTTTTCACTCATGTGTCCGAACCTATGATGCCATAATGCTGCATCTGCTCCTTTGGAAGTTAAAGCATTAACAGAGTTAGAAATACCATTGCATAAATACAATGTACCAACTTTTCACCTTTTGCTATTACCAAGGATTCTTTGGTAACCTTCCAAGATTTATCTCTGAAAGTTGTCACAAAACCTTCACCGCCTAACTGCCCTATTGAAATAAGATTTTTCTTTGGATATGGAACATGCATTACCTCCTTTAGTATCCATTGGTTTCTATTCTGTTGTTTTACAAGAACCTTACCCATTCCAACAATTTCACAGGGTTTATCATCACCCAAACAAACTTATTCAAAATCTCCTTGAACATAGTCATGAAAGTATTTCTTATTAGGTGTGGCATGGAATGAGGCCCCTGAATCTACAACCCAGGAATCAATGATATTTTCAAAATAAATAATGAAAGCATCTTATAACACCTCACCTATCAAATTTGCTTCATGATTTTTTTTTTTTTGTCCATCACCTTATTTTCCCTTCTGAGATCTACAATATTTCTTTAGGTGTCCTTTCCTTCCACATTTCCAGCACACAACCCCCGATCTGGACTTGGATCTAACTTTCCTTGATTTAGTGCGATATCCTGAGCTCTTTCCTCTTTCCATTTTTCTTCCCCTATACTTTGCACTCAAAGCATTACCTGATGTCTCACTGGAGCATTTCCATCACATTTCCTCTCTAAGGATAGCACCAACAACATCATCAAATTTTAAAGTACTAGATCCAGAAACAGAGTTACTAATGGCCATTAATAAACCATTCCAATTTTTTGTCAATGAGCACAAGAATAACAAAGCTCTAACTTCATCATCAAAGTTTACCCCTACAGAACATAACTGACTTGTAACAGTATTAAAATCATTTAAATGGTCTGCAATAGATCCACCTTCGAACATCTTCATATTAAATAATTGTTTCATAAGAAATACCTTGTTTGAGGCTGAGGGTTTTTCATATAGTTTCTCCAATGCTTTAATCAAACCCACTATTGTTGTTTCCTTCAAAATTTTGAAGGTAACCGACGCTACGAGGCACAACCGTACTATTCTGAGTGCCTTTCTATCGAGAAGGTTCCATTCTTCATATGTTATACTCATCAACATCCTTATGCCCAATGGTAGGTACAGATCTTTCTGATACAAATAATCTTCCATCTACATCTTCCATAGCGAGAAGTTTTGGATGTTAAATTTCTCGACCCTAAACTTACCATCTTCCGCCATTACTCCCACTCGAACCAGGAACCCTTCTTTCCTGTGAGTTTATGAGCCAAATAGACCTTCAACTCTAATAGCAGTTGTTAGAAAATTATATATTACAGAGCAATGGAGCACATAAAATATTGCAAAAATATAAACACAGAAAACACATAAAACTAGAGAGACATAGATATACGTGGCTCACCCAGTTTGGGCTATGTCCACCCCGAACAGCTAGTCCTTCCTTTCTATTATCTAGCAAAATGAAGAGACACAACCTACAGCAGATCCATTGTAATATCCTTTGCTTTGTCTCACAGTCTCACCTCTTTTCTTCTCACTCGGAGAATACACATCTATTACATAGCCTCAATACAATGCCCTCATACAAAAGAGAGGGTTTTCCTTCTAGGGCAAAAAACCCTAAACTAAACATAAGTTCTACCATCATATCATCGCCTAATGAATGGCCTAGATTGACTAGAAATTACTGTACTTTTACAAGGCGATTTTACATTCATTTTTATCTTTGAGGGCGCTGCTCTCGAAACCCCCACCGAGGGACTGCTGGCCCCCAGACCCCCCAACAAGGAGGGATTGGCTGCACCGAACCCCTGCGGGGGGGAGGGAAGTCGTACCCGCACCGCCCCCACTTGGAGGGGTGTACAAACATCTTGGGGTATACATCTGGCTGAAACAAATAACTCTAAATAATGATGCTCCACACCCAACATATAATTACCCAATGATGAGGCTGATCATCACCCCCCTACTAAAAGTGTTGGTCATCCTCTGAGCAACTCAATCAATATCCATGTCCTTAATAGCTCTAGTGGCCTCCCTGACATCCCATGCCTTTGTTGTGGTTTCCTCTTCTTGTTCCTCATCTATCTCATCTTCATCCCTCTCTACTTATTCTCCCTCTTTTTCTGTTTCTTCCTTATCCTTTTCAGTGATAATAGGACTAATGTCATATGTGAGGGATTTGATATCCTCCTCTATCTACATATCTATGAATATTTACCATTGGATAGGAATTCTGAGGTTGTGGAGGGCATCTTCTATGATGATTCTAATTAACCCATGCTGAACAAACTCTTGGTGGTATCCCTCTTGCACTTTTATGCTTGTGCCTATCATTGATTACACAAGGAAGTATGGTATGTTGAGCTTGTGGTGAGGAGGTGTTTCTGCTCCAAACCTTAATTCTTCAAGAAGCCTAAAATGATACCCATAAACCACACTATACCTACCCTCACATGATATGTATTTGATAAGGTGGTAGCTCACCTCATTCCATGGGTATGGTAGGCTTTCTCTCCTTACTCCATTTTTGTCCTCAATGGGCTCTTCTTGTGGATGGATATGCACTCTCTGATGTAGCTCTGGAGACAGTATATATGATTAATATGGGAGGAACTAAGATCAATTCTAGGAATGATACTTTGTGAAGAGTTTGGGAGAATGTTCATAAGTATTTGAAGATAAAAACTACTACTAAGAGTTCTTCTACTAATCCCAGTTTTATGAAATAAAATTCTCTTGTTAGTGACATTAGTTATCCTAACATGTTCTATGCAACAAAACACGAAATGGTTATGAGTGTACTATAAATCCAAAATTTAAACATTTATTGGACTTTTAATGTGGACTCTATTCTCACATATTTTGTTCAGATGCATTTATGTGATATTGGTAGCTGACCTATATATCTATTGATTTGTATTGCCTATAGAAATTGTCAATTTGCATTAGTGGACTTTCTTATGTCTAGCTTCGCAAGGGGTTGGATGTGTCTTTTTATCTAGACTTTACTGCCAACACTTCAGTTGGGGCGAAGCTGGTCCAGATCCAAGTTGGGCTGACAAGTCCTCTATATGATAATACCAATGTTAATGCTATACTAAATGGATTGGAAATAATGAAGATAAGCAATCTTGCTGGAAGTTTGATGAGCCCTATCATATTCACGACAATATTCCTATGACCTCCATAGGGAAAAAAATGGGAAGTGGGACCTATTATTGGATCAATTGTTGGAGCTTTTGTTGCACTGAGAATACTAGCAACAGGGTATTGCATGTATATCCACCAAAAATTGAAGTGAAAGAAATCGCCTCCAACATGGTCACCTCTTCCTTTCAATGGTGGGAATTCAAAAGCTATGGCCAGCAAAGTTTCCCCATGTTCCCACAAGAGTGGTACTGGTAGCTATGTTTCGTCTGCACCTTCAAGTATGGGCTACTTCTTTACATTTGCAGAGATATAATAATCCACCAACAACTTTGATTAAAAATTTATACTCGACGTGAGAATTTTTTTTTATATTTATAAAGGTGAACTAGAAGATGGGACCAAAGTTGTAGTTCAACGAGATTATCCCAGATCTGACCAAGGTCTCACAAATTCCAAATAGAAATTGAGATGTTGTCTAAATTTCAACACTGCCATGTTTTTTCTAAAATTGGACACTACGAGGAACGCTGTGAAATTATTTTGGTTTTTGAATACATGGTCAATGGGCCTTTGAGGAGTCATTTGCATGGGATGGATCTTCCATCTCTGTCATAGAAACATACTCTAGAAATATGTATAAGGGTGGCAAGAGGCCTCCATTACCTTAATACTAGGGAAACACAGGGGAATATTCACCATGATGTGAAGACAACAAATGTTTTGTTGGATGAGAATCTTCTTGCTAAGGTGTCAAGTTTTGGTTTGTCAAAAACTAGACATACATTAGACCAGACATATGTGAGCACTACTATGAAAGGTAGTTTTAGATGCCTTGATCTCAAGTATTTCTAAAGGTAGCAACTCACTGAGAAGTTTGTTGTCTATTCTTTTGGTGTGGTGCTCATGGAGGTTTTCAATGCAAGGCCTGTGATAAATCCTACTCTTCCAAGAGAGACAAACAACATTGCATAGTGGGAAGAGCACTGGAAGAAAAGAGGAATGCTTGACCAGATGATTGATCCTCCTCTTATGGACATAATAAATCATGGCTCCTTGCGAAGTTTTGGAGAAACAACAGATAAGTTTTTGTAGAGCAAGGTATTGATAGGCCTGTTATGGGGGATGTGCTATGGAACTTGAAGTATGCCTTTGAATGATCTATTAGAGTGAAGAATTGTATCCTTAGCCAGTATGAAATCATTCCATTTGGTGATAGACTATAGAATTCAATAGAATCATAGTCATAAGATTAACATTATGGGAAACATCATTGAAGGTTTTTGAGTTCTATGTAATGGGGTGGCTAAACTAGATTAGAATTATTCCCAATGTATAATTAGAAGCAATTATTTGGGTTTCAAATGTCTATTGTAGATCAGGATATAAAATTAGGCGTGGAGTACAATTTGTCTTTTATTTCTTCAAATGCTTATTGTTATATTTGATTCCATTTGAGAACTATGTTTGATGCTACTGAAAATTTGGTTTGGAAAATGTGACATGAAAGGCGACCAAGGCGAATCTATCGTACAATTTTTCCCATGCCAAGAAAATTGTATGGCTTAAGAATGTTGGGTGGGGTAGGTTGTGATTGATCTATATCTTCTCTAGGTTGATGCAAACTCTTGATTCCTCAACAATGTATCCAAGGTAGTGAATTCTCTTTATTGACAAGAAACATTTTTCCAAATTGGTGGAGTTTTAGTTGCCACAGAGTTTATGAGATTTGCACAATATGTTGAAGGTGCTCATCCCATGTTTTGTTGAAGATTGTCATTGAGGTAACCCATGATGAATGTCGTTTCCAACTATTCATATAAATCATCATTTTCCTTGAATGTAGTTTTCCAAACATCTCAAGGTCAACCAGAGCCTAATGATACCCAGACTTTAGATCAATTCTGGTGAAGTAAATTTTGTTTCTTGGAAAACCCCAAAGGTAATGTGTGCAATTGATTAACTGTTCTTTGATTTTATTCAAGGTGCAATGATCATGCAAAGGCACGATGTATTGTCTTTCTGTGCCATGAGCACAATGGGGCTTCTATAGGGTGAACTTCTCAATATGATGTATCGTTTCTGTATCTGTGCCTAGATTTCGCACTTGATATTCATGTTTTCTATGATGCATTTGCAATATATTGGTCAATTTGGAAATGGATCTCTAGGGATATATCAACTAAACGTGGGACTTGTTATTCTAGAAGAACACTGATAGGGTCCTTGTTAGTGTATTCCTCTAAAGTCACATTGTTATACTTCTACAACATATATTACGTGACAAAGGAAATTTGGGTTTATTCCATGGTCTTTGTGTGACTTGTGGGAAGATAATCAACAAGTTGACCTTTTTCAGATGATAGCTTAACTTGCATCATTTTTTAGAAGAAATTAAAGATACTTCAACATTTGAGATTACCTTTGGATCTCTGTAGAGTTGATTCACAATGTTTAGGATGATGCTTTCAGGTCACAACTTGTACCTTCTAGGGTTCTTTGACATGAATATTTTTCCATGCAACAAATCATAGATATCTAGTGGGGTCACATCATAGGGGGAATTTATCCTTGCATGCCTTGATGTTACACTAAAATAGGAAATTATATGTCATCAAATGTTCCTTACACAGATTAAACAAACTAGTGTTGTACAATTGCAAGTGCAGTGTTGTCACTAGGTTGAGTCACTTGAAAGTGGCCATATAAATCATAATATGTAAACATAAATTATCCATGATTCCATGGTGGACTGCAGAGCATGTTTGCATAGTGAAAATTTTGAGTGGAACAAGCACTGTTTTTCTTCCTCGATGTTAGTGAGATTGGTTGTCCCTAGACTTGTTTAAGTTGGTCACGTTATAAGATACTGTAAATTAACCACTATTGGTCATTGACTGAAAAATGGTCACTTATATGAAACTTTTAGTCATTTTCTTAGTAACTAATTAGCCATTTTGTACTAGTGTATGCCGAGGAATTGCTGGCCTACTCTCTCTAGAATGGGGAATTACAAGTCAACCCACACCTAGAAAACACACCAACTGGACCAAAACCTTTCCGAAACCCATGCTAGAGGAAGCACCTAGAAGCAAAGTTGGAGATAGAGCGACTGAACACCCAATGAAAAACATACTATGAAAAAACCCCAGCTGATAAGCTGTCACTACAAACACGTTTAGATAATTTCCCCCCCACGAGACTCAATATTAGCTCACCCAACAGTGGGTGGTAGGAGTACAAAAAAAAGCGACTAAGATAAGAGGCCTCAGAAGATGACTGGTTAACAAGAGAAATAGACGACCATGCAAACTCATAAGGGATCCAGGAAGAGAGTTAACTAAAGAAACAAGAAAGGGATCAAATGTCAGCCAAATAACCATTCATAATTAACTCAAACCTCTGAATGAAACAAGAAACCATCGACAGAGAGAGGAGCTTAGTGATTTTGTGCGCCGAAGGCCGAGGAGGAGACAATGGCAGAAAAATATCCATCATTCCTAGACATGCCAAAGGTTGAAGGAACCCGTTAGAATACTATAGCTCAAACATCGAACAACGAACTACCAAATTGATATAGCATAATAGAAAAACTGAAGCTCCAAAATCACCATATACTAATGATCCTCTCCCACTCTGAATCCCAAAGAGACAAAATGAAACATCTAACGCCACATCATTAATTCCTCATACTGCAAAATGTAATGGGAGGACAATGTGATTGACGTCCTTACCATCCGCCAAATGTTCACGTTCATGACACACATGTCAGAGTAACCTCGTTTTTCACCACCCCCATCGGGGAAGCCTATTTTAAAGCCACTATATTATTGAACTCCTCATGGTGGGAATTTTGGGAGTTGAATGGAATCCTTTAAGAAATTATTGACCTTGGTTATCACTACCCTAATTGACTAACCTATCAACCACCCAATTCCTGTGGTGTCTCGTGTGTTCTGTTACTACATACTTGAAGGAGGAAAGCCAATAGTGGATACACTCTCCAATAAGCTCAAGTCTCTATCTTTTGAGAACCTTATCTAGCGGGGGGCCTCTAATAAGATTTTGTAATATAGAAATTGTGCTTTAGGAGCCACAAAGACCTACAATTTAGCCAATCCCATTTCAGCAACAATTTCAAACCCTTTCTCAAGCACTACAAATTTAGTGACATTATTGGTATAGCTACTGCACGAGACCACAAAACGTTTCACGACGTTCGCCTTATCATTACGAGTTAGACCACCAAGGCTAGTTGACCCAAGCTTTGTTTTGGATGTGCCATCAATCTTTAACTTGAAAACCCCAAGCAAGGGACAAATAAAGGAGTCAATTGAGCTTGCCCTCATGAAAGGCAGGTGAGCAGACCCTCGGGTTAGAGAATCCGGGCTAAGAGCCAAGATCTTGAGGATGCCACTCTCTCTACCCTCAGCCTTCCAATCCTCCTACAACCAACAAGAAATATAGATGGATTATTTGATATTACACTTTATTACTTACCAAACCTAATCATACTTGATGATCTTTGAGTGGAACACTACTATGTTTCTAGATTTACAAAGATTCCAAAGGATGAAACCTTGTGAAAGACACCAAGATCTATTCATAATCAGATTATTGAAGATATTCTAAGGCCAAAACTCCAACAATTCTCTCACGCTATTTTAAGACCAATTGACAAGCCCAAAGGGTGTGGCAATTTGGTCCCAAACTTCCACTACCATAGGAAAAAAGGTGAGGAGATGGTTCATAATTTCCTCTACACGGGAAAAAGGAGGACATGAGAATGGACCACAAAACCATTTTTTATGAATGTTATCCCATGTAAGAGGTTTCCCATGACCAATGAACTAGAGGAAGAATGAGACTTTTGACCACGGCCTTGAATACCAGATTATTTTCCATAAAGGATGTGGGGCCGGATATGTAGAAGAATAAATAATAAAATATGTTTCCTTGAGAGAAAACACAACTCTCAGGAAATAACCTCTTCTGAGTTTATCTGGCTCCCCATTTTTAATATACAATGATGTTTGGGGATAAAGACTAACGCCTCCCACGGCAAATGGGGAATGTGATCCAACTAGTGCATTAAAAACTTCCACACTCTCCATGTTGACGACCTCTTGGTATCCTTCTAGAAGTCCTTAACCCACACAACTCCCAACTGAGTGGTGAATGTTTGGATATCTCGAAAGTTATTTTCTTGAGTTAACTTTTGGTATTGCATCCAAGACTCCTCCCAAAATATGGCCTTACATTCATTCATGACTTTCCGAAATACATTTTCCTTTATAATATCACGATTCACTTTAGGCATATTCTAGATACATGAGTCATTCTTCATTTGACAAACGTTGATGATTAGACAAAGGGTCAAGTCTACCAAACAAGAAATATTTACATGACCAGAGGGTCTGCTACATTTCCTGTCCACCTTGCAGCTACCGACACCAATTTTTTTGCTCATAGAGATTTTTATTAGAGATTTTTATCGTTTAGGCCTAGATAACCATGGATCTTTGGTTTGCATAATTTATCCAAGGCTAACAATTCCCACTTTTGACTAATATGAGCTCCCGACTAAATAAATCTATGAAATTTAGTGGTTATGTTCTTGTGGACACTTCGATGGGATGGAAGGGTTTAAAGCTAATAGATTTTGATAGCATGTAGGACAAATCGTAAGAGAATTAGTTGACCATCAAAGTTCAAAATCCTGAAGGTACATCTACATAGTTTATGATCAATACAGATCAACAAATATTTCCAACATGTTGTTCTTAGAGAGTTAGAGACCAAGGGGATTCCCAGATCATTAATTAGGAGCAAAGAAATATGAAAACCAAGGGTCTAATCTAGATGAATTTGCACCCTTTGGTGGGTGTTGAAAAAGAAAATATCTTATTTTTCCCCATTTATGAGTGTGCTCGAAGCGTGGTGGAACTCCTCAAGGTTGAAAATGAGTTTCTTAGCTTATTTTAAAGATGGCTTCCCATATAACATGTTTTCATCAACAAACTATTGATGCGTTATAGGACCCTATGGAGAAAGCCTCAAGCCCTAGAGACATTTGGACTCAGATGCAAATTTAGTGAGGTGACCGAGGCCCTATGTTGCAATAATAAAAAGGAAAGGGGAGAGGTGAGATGGCGAACCATTTACAAGGATGGAGTAGAATGGGTTCTCAATCATAGATTTTTCCCACTTGATCTAGGAATGAGAGAAAACAAAAGCATCAATAATAGAGAGGAAATACTTCCAATTCAGATGATTTTAATCTTTAGATATGTCAAGTTTAATAAGAATACCTAGAGATCTAGATGAGGTCATACAATAGAATACATCATGAGCCACTACGATACCATCCATAATTTACCAAACTTCCATGAAACATGATTGCTCATGTCCAATAATCATTTTCATTAAGGGTTTAAGATGCTAGACTAGAATTCTTGAAATTATTTTTATATAACATTGCATAGGGTAATTGATTTGAATTGATTTGTGTCCAACGCAGCAACTTTCTTTGGAATGAGCATGAGGAATGTTTCATTAAAATCTGACCAATGTTTATGGGAATGATGAGATTCCTCAACCAATTCATTGATTACAGCCTTGGGAAAGTGTCAACCAACTTTAAAGAAGTTTGAGATAAATCCATCAGTACCCAGAGCTTTGTTTTAGGGAAGCAAACAAACAACCTCTTCGACTTCTATGTAGGAGATCTCCTACATGAGTGGCTTATTATCATCTTCTAAAATTAGTTGTGGAAACTGTTGCCTGACTCTGGAGATAACATCGCTTTGCTCTACGCTTGGTTCTGTGAACATGGTTTAGATGTGGGTGATCAACTCCTCTAAAATCTCCTCATTTTGAACAAGTCACCAATCTCTCAATCTAGTGAGGCAAAAGATTTGGTTAAACTACCAGTGCTTTAACATAGTTCTATGGAAGAATTTTTTGTTTCATTCTCCCTATTTGACCCATCGAACCCTTTATTTTTTCCACCATAGGATTTCCTCCTCCCTTATCCTTTGGTCCAGATCATTTAGGACCTCACCTTCCCTCATTGCAAGAGTTTTAGTCCAACCTCCTAAGATAATCCGATGCTAGATTGACTGCATCATCTCCAACGCCTATTATGAAATATGAATGATTCCAAGATTTTATTCTTTTCTTAAGTTCTTTCAATTTTAGCTAGAAAGTTTCCATATCACTATGCCCCACCATCATGATGTCATTCCACCATTCCACTAACTTTGCAATGAAGTCAGGTCTTTCAAGCTAGAAAACTTGAAATTGAAAAGGTTTGTTCCTTAAGGCCATCCTCAAGTCAATTTTTGGGAAGATAAGCCAATGACATGATCCCATGCATGGAATAATTGAAGCTTGAAAAGATATGTCCTGTTGGAGGATATCATCTGTGATGAGGAAGCGATCTAAAATTGAGGCGATATGATGTTTTCCTCCTCGTCGATTATTCCATGTAAAGGAGGAATTAATTAAATCAATGATTCAAATTGGATCCATGAAAAATTATCAAGTGCCATGACTGTATGAAATTACGACAGACTTCAAATTTATGAAAGAGAGCTATCAGGAAGACCTTTGGATAGTGGTAGTTTGTATCCAGCAAGGAACAACAAGGACCTTGGTAAAAGTGTGCTGACTGAGGCCCATGGAGACTGTGGAGAAGGCAAAACTAGCAGTTAGGAATCCCAGATTGGGAAATGGAGGCCATTTCTGACTTGAGAAGGAGAAGCACCAAGTGCTCGGTCACATGGGAAGCTGAGAAATCGTAAGGAAAGTGCTAAGGCGAAAGGCAGGTCCTACACTCCAAAAACGGTGTTATATCGGAGGCACATTGGGGAGATAACTAGATTTGGTAGAAAACAAGTGATTCCATTCATCACATGGCTTGTGTCCAGTAGATCAGAGAGAAAACCACCTCTCATCATAGGCTAATGGTCGAGCAAGTCAACTGCACGAAATGACTGAACACTGCAGGATCTAGGGACTCCAGATCTAACGGCGGAGATTGCGCCCGATGGGAAAACTAGATTTGATAGGGAAATTAACCCACGACATACAAAATTTTGAAGTCCAATTTCACCGCTGAGTTGGCAGATGAATCATTCCATAGGATAACTAAAAAATTGAACTGTCGAGGAAGAGCTGGCATAGTTCGTGAGAGGACAAGTGGCCACTTCCCTGTGGGACGTTGGTGATGACGCAAAGGCAGGGAACTCCAAGGGAACAACAGTAGGTGATCCAAAGGGACGGAAGAGGAAGTGAACAGTCAAGGAAAAATTGGCTTTAAGCCATGAACAGACAGAGAATAGAACATAGAGTACGATAAGGAAGAACAAAAGAAGAAAAGCAGTGACAGAAAAGGCAAAAGAGATAGTGAAGCAAGAAACAGAAAATAGGGAGCCGAGTTGACCTAACGCAGCATCGAGCAGATAGAACAAGGCTTGAAAGATTCAAGCCATCCCTTTGAGGATATTTGTCAGGAATTGAGCACCATTGGACTCATCCCATTAAAGACCAAAGAGGTCAAGACTTGGTAAGGAAAGAGTTTGTGCACTCTGGTGGCTTGGGGAATTCAGGAACCACCCTACTAAGCATATTTTGTTTTAGGAGACTCAAGTTGAGCTCCTCATTGTAAATCTCTGCTTTAAACACACAATAAAAGAAGGCTACCACTGAGATCTATATCAGAGATGTAGCCCTAGAGAATAGGGTGAACTCCTTATTAACGCATTGTGTTCTTGTCTTTGCTTAGTGTGTTTCCCTTATTGTTTTCCATTTTCCAGTGTCTGTGTATTTTGCAATCTAATCGATCTGTTGCCTAAAATAACATAGAAACACACCAACACATGAGTCTGTAATACATTCATTCATTATTTAATTAACTGAGATTACTCACGAGTGATTTTTAGATCAAGTGGTATCAGAGCTTTAGGCTGTTAAGGTTAGACAAGCTTGTGCTGGTTTAGCTGTTGAATGCTCACTAGATCAAAGCTCAAATTAGGAGAAGGACAGTTGGTCGAAACTAATCCTGAAATCGGGAGAGTCTATCCTTGGAAGACAATGTCAGAGGAAGGTTCTATTAGGCCAGACCCTCAATTCATAGATAGTTTCCTAGCCATAAAGTCCATGGTAGAATAAATGTATAGGGACTTTAGAAAACATAAGAATGAAGATTCATTAGGCTCCGAACAAGATAAAGGAGAAGATGAGTCACTTTCCCATGACCACTCAAAGGGCAAAGGGAAAGAGGAATTCTTTCTCACACCTCCTAATAGCCCTAAAAAGAAGGCATTCTTTATCAAACTAGATGTTAAATTTGATCTACCTATATATGATGTAGAGATCAATGCAAAAATGCTAGACAATTGGATTAGACAAATTGATGTTTATTGCAGAGTATAGAATATCGATTCAAACAAGAGCAAGATTCAGCTGGTGAGCCTACACCTTGGAGGCACTACCTTGGTTTGGTGGGAAGGAAGGACCCACGCTAACATGAAAATACATGGTAAGACTATCTATGACAAGAGTGAATTTGTTTCTGCAATAAAAAAAAAGTTCTATCTATTGGCCTACATGCAACAAGCCATGATGAGTTGGCGAACTCTTCGATTGTTGAAAGGGAAAAGTGTGCAAGGGTACACTCAAGAATTTAGAAAGAGAGCATTGATTCTAGGAATCTCATTAGTCTCACCTAAGACTCCATTGAAGTACATTGGTCGTCTACATAGCTACATGAGGCACACTATCCTCATGTTTAATCGCACTAGTATAGATGAGGTATCTGTACAAGCTACTCATCTAGAGACTAGAGGAAATAATGGAAGTCTAGAAGTTGGGGGATCATCCCAACCCACTGAAAGCAAGAATAAGGAGAAAAGAAAGCAGAAATGGAAATCAAGGAAGGCTAACACTGCACAGAAAAGCAAGGCTTCATGCACTCACTGTAAAATGGATGGGCATGATGATGAGCAGTGTTGGATTCTACATCTAGAGCTAAGACCTAAGAAGTTCGAGGGCAAGAAGAGGAAGACTACCACAACTATTCATAAATATTAGGGGTTAGACTCAGGAAATGAAATAACCATTGCAAACACAGGTATAAGAGGTAAGAATTTTGAAGCATCTACTAGTAATTCTTCACAATCTAATATTGACGAAGAAAATGAGAGAAAAAGACATGAGCTTTTCCATATTCGAGTTATTTCCAAACATCAAAAGATTGATACTTTGTTTAATAGTGGCTCACAAGTAAATTTGATTCCTGAAGCAATTCTAAAGAAGTTGGGATTAGTAACTACACCTCGCAAGAAACCATACCCATTAGGATGGTTTAATGATAAAGCACAACTACAAGTTACTAGACAATGCAAACTCAGGTTTTCTTTTGCGTCAGCATTTGTAGATGAGGTTGAGTTAGACATAATTCCTTTAGATATATGTTGAATTTTTTTAGGAAGTCCTTACTTGTATGATAGAAAAGCTATTTTCTGTAAAGTTGAGAACAAGTATCTACTTGTTAAATATGGAATTTAATACTTTGTAAGAGCTCATAAGCTCAAGAATAATTATACTCTCATAAACTCACAGCAGATGAAATGAATGATAAATTCATGCAAACAATTCTTACTGATGGTTGTCAATGAAAAGAAACCTGATAAAACCAATGTATTTGAGGGCTGTAATGCTAAACAACAAGTTGATTTAGAAAAGGTTGTTTCAGAGTATGATATCTTATTTCAAAAACCTAAAGGTTTGCCACCCAAAAAGGAAATAGTGGATGATATTATTTTGTAGCAAGATGCTCCATTGCCCAACATTGGAATGTACAGGTTGTCCACTTTAGAGAATGCTGAAATCAAGAAGCAGGTGCAAGAGTTGCTCGAGAAGGTGTTCATGAGACCTAGCACATCACCATGTGGTCAACAATCATTTTGGTGAGAAAGAAAGATGGTTCGTGCAGAATGTGCATTGATTACCGAGCACTGAATAATATAACAATAAAAAATCGTTATCCACTTCCTCGCATAGATGATCTTTTAGATCAATTGAAAGAAGTTGTTTATTTCTCCAATCTAGACTTGCATAGTGGATACCATCATGTCAGAGTTGCAGAACAAGATCCATGGAAGACTGTTTTCAAAACAAAGCAGGGATTGTATGAGTGACTAGTTATGCATTTTGGCTTAACTAATGCTCCTGCTACTTTCATGAGATTAATGAATGATGTATTGAGACGTTTTCTTGATGATTTTGTTATTGTATATCTAGATGACATTCTGATATTTACCAAAATGTGGGAAGAACACTAAACTCATGTTAAGGAGCACTAGGTGTTTTGAAAAGAGAAAAACTTTATGTTAAACTCTCAAAATGTGAATTTGGCAAAACATCTCTAAATTATTTGGGTCATATAGTAATGGGTGGTGAACTAAAGATAAATCGCTCTAAGGTGGTAGTCATTGTAAACTGGCATAAACCCAAATCTGCTACAGAAGTTAGAAGATTCTTAGGAGTAGCACAATATTGGAGGAAGTTTATTTCTAACTTTTCCTCAATTGTAGCTCCCTTACATGCTTTAACAGGATTGAACAAGGTGTTTCAGTGGGGAGACAAATAGTAGAAATCTTTCGACACCTTGAAAGAAAAGATTACTACAACACCTGTACTGGCATTGCATAATCGTCAAAGACCATTTGAGATACAAATAGATGCTAGTGACTATGCCATGGGAGCAATGTTGACAAAACATGATAAACCCATATGCTATCATTCTGAGACATTTAATTTTTCAGTAGTTAACTATCATACATATGATAATGAATTGTATGCATTAGTACAGAGTGTGAAAAAGTGGAAACATTACTTAATGGCCAAAGAGACGGTAATACATCCTAATCATCAGCCACTTCAATATCTACACTCCCAAACTAAGTTGCAGCAATGAAGACATTATAGATGGATGGGGTGTCTACAACAGTTTCATTTAGTCATCATATATAATAAGGGCATACATAATAAAGTTGCAGACATGTTATGTAGACCCATTATAAATGCATCTACTATACTTAAGCATAATCTTGTGTTACATGAGAGTTACATTGAACAATATGCTCAAGATGTAGACTTTAAACATGTATATGAAACTCTAAGTCAAGGCAAATGAGTAGAAGAATTGGATTATCATGTAAAGGGCCGAATCTTATATCATTGTGGGAAGTTATGTATTCCACAAACTGAAAGAGTAAATATAATTCGAGAAGCACACACTTCTCTAATATCGGGTCACCTTGGGATAAGTAAAATAGTTGCACAGCTGCAAAGATTTTGTTATTGTCCAAAAATGAATGAGACAGTTTCTAGATATATAAGAGGGTGTACTATGTGTGCTAAAAGCAAGCCCAACAATAGAAAACTAGGCTTGTACACTCCCTTACCGGTTCCTTCTAACCCTTGGGAAAGTGTTTCCATGGATTTTGTTGGAGGACTTCCTAAATCTAGGAAGGGCCACGATTATCTATATGTTGTTGTGGATAGGTTGAGAAAAATTTGTATTTTGATACCTTGTAATAAACAGATTACAACTAAACAAATTGCAAAACTATTCTTTGAACATGTATGGGTTCAGTTTGTATTACCCACTTCCATTGTATCTGATCGAGACACCTGATTTGTGGGGAAGTTTTGGTCAAGTCTGTGGGTATTGATGGACACAAAAATAAAGAAAAGAATACCTTTCATCCACAAACTGATGGCCAGATGGAAGTAGTCAACAAGACAGTGATCTAGTTACTCAGAGGATATTGCAGCAAGCATCCTAAGCTTTGGGATGAACATTTATTTTATGTGCAACATGCTTACAACAGAGAAAAACATTCTTCTACGCAGGGATATCCTTTTAAGACCTGTTTTGGTTTCACACCAAGGTATCATTTTGATTTTGTCTTTGGTAAAGACACCATAGTTGAGCGACACAATGATGTGGACAGGCAACCAAGTTCATTTAACAAATCCAAGAGATCCACTAGGTAGTACAGGAATAGATAGAGAAGATCCAAGCCAAATACAAGGCAAGGCATGACAAGCATTGGATGGAGAATAGTTTCCAAGTTGGTGACCAAGTCTGGCTGTATATCAGTAAGGACAAGATGCAAGGTGAAGGTAAAATGCTAAAGCCTATTAGTTATGGACCCTTCAAGATACTTGAGAAGATTGGTGAGAATGCTTTCCACCTTGATCTACCAATGTACATGCACATCTACTTAGTCGTAAATGCAGATTGCTTGAGATTGTTTGAACCTTCACTAATTGAGGATCCCGAAGTGCAGAGTCAATTGCCTTCTATTGATGACCTGTTACCTGAATATCTTAATGAATTGTAGGAAGAAACAGTTCTGGACAGGAAGGTGAGGACAACACATAGAGGAGATGTTGAGTACCTCAGAATTGCACTGAAGGGTTCAAAGCCGAGCAGTGCAAAGTGCATAGAGATTGGACAAGTGAGACAATTGTACCCTCACTTAGTTGATGCTTGAAAACCAACTTTTGGTGGTCCAAAAGCTTTTTCAGTGGGAAGGCCGTGATCTGAATTGGATCCATGAAAAATTATGAAGTGCCATGATTGTATCAAATCAAAATAGACTTCAAATTTATGAATAGAAAGCTATTAAGAAGACCTCTATACAGTGGTAGTTTGTAGCCAGCAAGGAGCGACGAGGACCTCGGTCAAAGCATGGCGACCAAGGCCCATGGAGACCGCACAAGAGGCAAAACTAGTAGTTAGGAAGCCTGGATAAGGAAACATAGGCCATTTCTTATGCGCGATTAGCACTAATCGTACATCGCTGGGAGAAACCCCTCAAGAAGGAGAAGCCCCGAGCACTCGGTCGCATGGGGAGCCAAGAAACTGTAAGGAAAGTGCTAAGGTAAAAAGCAAGTCCTGCTCTCCAAAACCAACAGCATATCGAAGGCACATTGGGACGGTAAGCAGATTTGGTAGAAAACGAACGATTCCATTCATTGCATGATGTATGTCCGGTGGATGACAAAGAAAACTGCCACTCATCTCGGGCTAACAATAGAGCAAGTCAACTGCGGGAAATGAGAGAACGTCGTAGGATCTGGGGACTCCAGATCTAACAACGAAGATTGCGCCTAATGGGAAAACTAGATTTGTTAGGGGATTTAAGCCATGACATAAAAAAGTTTGAAGTCCGATTTGACAGCTGAGTTGGCAGATGAATCATTCCACAGTATAACTGAAAAACCAAACTATCGAGGAAGAACTAGCGTAGCTCGTGAGAGGACAAGTGGCCATTTCCCTGTGGGACATTGGCAATGATGTAGAGGCAGGGAACTCCTAGTGAACAGTAGTAGGTGATCTAAAGGGGAAAAAGAGGAAGCGAACAGTCAAGCATAAATTGGCTTTAAGCCATGAACAGACAGAGAACAGAACACAAAGCACTATAAGGAAGAACAAAAGAAGAAAAATAGTGACAGAAAAGGAAAAAGAGACAGTGAAGCAAGAAGTAGAAAACAGAGGGTCGAGCTGACCTAAGGAAACATCGAGTAGAAAGAACCAGGCTTGAGAGGTTGAAGACGTCCCTATGAGGATATCTATCAGGAATTGAGCACCATGAGACTCATCCCATTAAAGACAAGAAAGGTCAAGACATGGTAAGGAAAGATTTTGTGCACTCTAGTGGCTTGAGGAATCCAAGAAGCACCCTACTAAGCATCTTCCATTTCAGGAGACTCAAGTTGAGATCCTCATTGTAAATCTCTACTTTAAAGACACAATAAAATAAGGCCACCACTTAGAGCTGGACTGGAGACGTAGCCTTAGAGAACAGGGTGAACTCCTTATCAATTTGTTGTGTTCTTGTCTTTGCTTACTGTGTTTGCCTTACTGTTTTCCATTTTCCTGTGTCTATGTATTTTGCAATCTGATTGATCCATTGCCTCAAATAACATAGACACACACTAGCACATGAGTCTATAATACCTTCATTCATAATTTAATTAACTGAGATCACTCACGAGTGATTTTCATATCAATCAATGTCTTCAACTCTAAGATATTGAATAGTTTCTTTAGAGGAGAGAGAGATAGAATCCAACCATCTCACTCCTCTGTTATTTTCACCCATATCCTTGATCAAATTGAAATTACCTACAAGAAGTCATCTAGTCAAGCCTAGAATCTCCTTTACTATCGTAAACTACTAAGTAAAGCTCACTTTTCCTCTACGAGAGTAAGACCATACACCCCTATTAACCACACCTTCTCTAAGGAGCCTATAAATTCATATTGACCTAAAAGAGTGTTAGGGAAAGAAATCCAGGCCCCAAAGGAGATAGATCTTGTAACCCAAAGGATTTCCAACCATATTTCACTAGCCTTGGCATCCAATGCCGTAGAATCTGTAGTGGGCCAAGTTTTTCTCATGATTTCCTTTAGTTTCTCTTGTGTTACGTTAGTTTCTTGCAGAACTATGATATCAAGGTTTTCTTGCTAAATTCTATCTCTCAAGTACCTCAACAAACCATTTGAGTTGAGGCCCCTTATATTTCAGGAGACCGCCTTCATTGAGGGGGAGCTCGAGACTGCCGATAGTACTCTGTGAGGAAATTTGTTATGAAACTGGCTCACAAAAGGATATAAAATATAGATCAATGCCTTAGAATTCAGCCTCTTCAAGGGGGAAACCTCCTTTACATTACGCAAATTAACAATTCTTCGATGATAGAAATGACAAGACTTCCTTTCTATATATAGGAGTCTAAGGGGTCATAATATAATCAGAGCTAACATAACAATAATAATGTAAGGGCATAATAATAACAATAGTGGGCTTCTATGGGGCACAATAATAAAAATATGGGGACCACATGGGCACAACAATATACTAAGGGGGTTGTACTAATAACAATAATGAGTTACACTACTAGTATAGGGACCTAACATGCCCCTCTCCTTCAAAAAGTGTTTTCCTCCATGCTTGAGTAGTTCTTGGCGCTTCTATACAGAATTCTTGTCCTGCCATGTGGAATATTCAGTGGGTAAGTTCTTCCACTTGATGAGATACTCTGAAATTGATCGATTTCATAGCTATCGGGTTCTTGTTTCTATGAATGCTCTAGGTTCCAATATGATTTTTCCTTCCTCTTCAAGTTCTGGCAATATTGTTTGAATTGGGATCTTCTGCAACTTTTGAATGAGTGGCCATACCTCTTCATCCTTCTTCCATTCATCCCTTGCTTCATTTATCCAATCTGGTTGGATAATAGAAATAGCACAAAACAATTCCTCCACATCCTCGTCCTTTTCTTGAGAGTGCATCTGCAACAAAATTTTGCTTCCATTTTCTATAGATGATGTCATAGTCATAACCCAACATATTTGTGACCCATTTTCTATGTTCTTCTAAAGACAATAGTTATTCTAAAAACTCTTTAAGACTATCATGATCCATTTTTACCTTGAAGTGTCTTCCCATTTGGTAAGGTTTCCATTTCTTAAGTGCATGTAATATTGCCAACATTTCCTTCTCATAAATAGCTTGCTTGAGATGTAGCAGTAAAAATACCCAATCACCTACATCAAAACATTTTTTCACAACAATGTTGATCTACCTATTCTTTCATTTGAGTTTTCACCAAAATTGCGTTATCCTTTAAAAGTTGGAGAACTTATTGTTGATTCTCGATGTTACCTTTCACTGCTTGAACCTTTTTCTCCTTGATATGTCCTTCTATCTTGAGAGTTTGTGGAGTGGTAATTTCTTTCAATGCTTTATAAGATATGGTCAGATTCATTTCTTGATGCTCGATGTGATCTTTCACTTCATGAACTTTTTTTCTTGATATGTCCTTCAATTTGGATAGTTTGAGGAGTGGTAATTTTGGACAATGCATTACAATATATGGTTGGATTAATTTTTTCTTTCTTGATGTGATCTTTCACTTCTTGAACCTTTTTCTTCTTGATATGTCCTTCTATCCTTAAAGTTTAAGGAGTGGTACTTCTTGGCAATGTTTTACAAGATTTGGTTGAATTCATTTGGGTCCTCGCATATATCCTCTTGATGTTTCTTGATCCTTTTCTTCCTCCTCTTCATACCCTATGTAAAATAATTTCTTCTTAGCACACTTATGACCTTTAGTGCATTTGCTATCACAATTGTAACAAAGTTCTTTTTCTCTTTTTTCTTCCATTTGTTGTGGTGTAACCCTTGTAGGTTGTCAAAGGCTAAGAGAAACAACACTTCCATCTTTATATTGTGAGGGGCAGAATTCCTTGTTGCATAATTTTTCTTTCCACTTTGTAACAAAGCCCCTTTTCTCCTTTTTCTTCCAATTGTTGTGGTGTTTCTCTTTCTATTATCATAATGTGCTATAATTTCCTCCATGAAAATTGACCATGTAACAAGTTGTTTACAAGAACAAAGCCCTTTATACCATAAAAATTGATCTTTTTTTAAATATGAAGATGCAATAAATACCTTTTTTAATAGTGGTACCCCATGTAGATCAAATATTTCTCCATATGTAGTATCCAATTTACCAGATCCTTCCCATCAAACTTCCTCATCTCGCTTTTTCCTGATTTTAGGAGCTCGATCTTGAAATGACTGTAACTATGCACTTTCAGATCTTTAAGTTTCGAAATTGCGAGTTGTAGTAGCCCTCTGCGTCCTCTTTTGAATGCCACAAGTTTGATCGAATTTATATTCTCCAAGAAAGAGTTATGCACAATCTCCCAAGATGACCTGATTATATATCGTTTCAGAAGACCGAACTTGTATGAAGTGCCACATGTCATTTTTTTGACTTTAGGATCAAAAAAATATACATAGGAAACTATAGTCCATCCTCTTTCTGTAAATTCTTATGCAATTTCAATCTGATGCTCAAAACAAAAGTTATGACTATTTTCCCCAGGTCACTTGTTTGGAATGTAATTCGGGAGTCTGCAAAAAGACCAACTTCCTTAGATCATATATCTGCAAATATAGCATGAAAAGCTCTGAAAGTTGGACC
The DNA here is from genome assembly GCA_000404065.3 of Pinus taeda. Taxonomy (NCBI): domain Eukaryota; kingdom Viridiplantae; phylum Streptophyta; class Pinopsida; order Pinales; family Pinaceae; genus Pinus; species Pinus taeda. Next base: position 54,845 of record APFE031431302.1, read on the forward strand.
CAAGGTTCAAAATAATTTCAACCCAAATGATTTCTTTTGTAGCATCTGAAACATCGTAGAAAAAAAGTTTTAGCACAAATTCCACGATGAGCTGTTTGGAGCAACAAAAGCCTACAATCCAAAGTTGTGATATCAAATGTTATGAAACCAGCTCACAAAAAGATATAAAAGATAGATCAATGCCTTAGAATTCACCCTCTTCGAGGGGGAAACCTCCTTTACATTATACAAATGAAAAATTCTTCGATGATACAAATGGAAAGAACTGCTTTCTATATATAGGAGTCTGAAGGTCATAATATAATCAGAGCTGACATAAAAATAATAATTTAAGGGCACAATAATAACAATGGTGGGTTTCTCTCGGTCACAATAATAACAATATGGGGACTACATGGGCACAAAAATATACTAAGGTGGGTGTACAAATAACAATAATGGATTACACTAGTAGTATAGAGACCTAACAACATTGGTTTGTCTTGAGTTAACTAGGACCAAATTGACTTATTTGATCACTTTACTGATGGGTTTTCTTCCCTTCTTTACCTTCTCAAACCTCGAACTGGATTTAGCATGCTTAGAGGACACATCCTCATCATGACAAGCTAAGGTCAAGTGAGGGGAGGATTCCAGAGGAGCTTGACACTGTTCCCATTCTTTGTAGATCGGGTGGAATTGATCTAGTTATTCTTGAGGAATATCTTTCGATCCATCCTTGTCCCAATTCTACAAGAAGGATACCAAAACCCGCTCATCAGAATTAAGATAATAAATTTTAACTTTGTTCTCTAGGTGTTGGAAATAATATTGAGAGGGGGGGTGAATCAGTATTAGCAAATCAATAATCTTTTCATTTCCATGATCAGATTCATATACGCTACTTTAGTTAAGGATACCTGCGTGTATACACAGCTGTGTTTAATGCAACTAGTGTGTATACAATTAACTTATGATTCAGTTAGTTGATCTTTAATGAGTGCATCAAGACATTATTAACCATATGAATAGTAAACAGGTGCAGTAAAACAAAACAGATCATCACACATAAGAAGAACACATGAACACCATGATATAAGGTGGAAACCCAATGTGGGTGAAAACTACTTATTGCAATTTGTCTCTATCTTCTTTAATAAGAAACTTCTATTTACGATATTTATGTACTACTGTAGTCTTATACCATTATGCAGGATTCTAACTGCAGAAGGCTAAAACCTTCTCTCGTTCTCCAGCTTCTCCTGGAAGGGACCTACAACCACCTTAGCTCTTGTACTAGCTGATGTACTAGTACGTAGGTGTTGACCTACAAAAGGCTAGAACCTTCTCTTTTCTTCCAGGGACCATGTTTCATAAATTTTCAAACTAGATCCATAAATACAAAACAATCACAACTGCAAAACAATCATTAACTCTGAATTAGCCAACAACTGAATCACTGAAACCCTGTCATCAAAACACAGTCACCAAAACACAGAGCAGAGCCCAGAACTCCGCAACAACCACTAGAACCAACACAACCAACATCAAATCTCATAATGTATACACTACTTGACTATGTCGAACCATTGTGTATATGCCCTTTCACTAGAGAGAACCTGTGTATAGATATGAAAATAATTACTTATACCTTCACTATAATTTTCAACTTCAGATATACCTAGAACATGAGATATAAAGGATAAAATGTGTGTCAGTATTCAGATCTATTGATGATCATACCATATATTGATAATTAATTTTAGTCTTCATGATTCCGGTCATCAACCTTCATCAAATGCATAGGTGCACCCTTGGTTCAGATCAAGAAAAGCATCACAAACCCATAACCAACATACTAGATCTCACACTTCATCAAATATTCATCACTTGTGCACTTACTCCCTCTTGGCCTAATGATATTCTCCTTACATAGTATTATGCCTTACTCAATACCATGGTCCAAAACCATGTAGAACCAATACCTTGGACCCAATACTTAGGGTCAACACTTCGGACCAAATATCATGGACCAAATACCATAGACCAAAACTTAGATTCCCAACAAGTATGCGCCTTTTCTTCTGTAATCATGTGTGTGTACATATACGCGACTTCTTATATGGTAAACCCGCGTGTATACACATTATTGGCACAACGAACCGGCGTATACCCCTCTGATCATTCTAGTTTTACTATGATCTGTCATCTGAGTGAGATGCCATCAAGGACAACACCTGTATCATACGTGTATCATAATGCCAATACTAGGTTTGTTGAGGTTGTCCAAGGACTCACTGAATCTCCTTACTAGTCAAAAGATCTTCCAGAGATTTCCTTTTGCTTGGTTATTTACCCATAGGGTTTTATTGGCTCTCTTCTACTTCCATTTCTACTTGAGGTTGAGACACAAATTTTGGTGCTTTTCGTTAATCCTTCTCACCTGTATCCGCTAGAAGAAAAAAATATTCCCGATGGGTGATTCGAGGCCGCTAGTGGAGGGGCAGTGGAGAATTATTGGGAGGACCTTTGTTGGTTGAAGGGCATCAACGTGCAACCTCCTAAAAGCCACCTTGGGGTGGGTTATCTTGAGGAATGGTTGTCTCTTCTTGCCCTGAGGGTAATCATGGAAAAAGTGTCCATCCTCCTGAAAAATTTTACATCTCAAAGGGACATGTTTGTAGTCTAGTGGTTGGCACCAAACTTCATCCTGATGCTAAATGTCCAGTGATTCTAGAAGGGGTTGTGAGATGTTCATGTAAAAATATATTATGGCATAGGATGAAAACCTTCAGTGTTTGGTGATCTCTGCGATTTGCACAAAATTGCCAATTGAATTTTCAATTCATTCTAGGATGTCCATCTCCGAGAAATCCTTTGGAAAAGAGTAAATCTAAACCCAGATAGGTGCTTTGAGGATTTTTTCATTCTCCAGGTTGTATCAGAGTTCCTAATTCCTCATAAATAACCCTGAGTTGTTGATGAAGTAAGGCCTATTATCTAGAACTCTCTTTCAATATTCCAAATCCTCAAAGATCATTGTGAAGAAACCTTTTGGCCCGACGGGAAGATCAATTGGATATTTTGGTTGCCAATTGAGCTATATCCATCTAATACTATAAGATTCCTTGGGTAAAATGCTTATAAATTTACAAATAATTGCATGATCTTGCATAAATTATCGAGATTGTTCCAGTCATTGGTTGGGGATCACTACTTGCTTATTTTTAGCTACCATTAGGAGCTAGCAACCCATCATTATGGACTATCATTGAGCTCCCAGAGTTGGCGACTCTAGTTGTTTTCCCTTCTACTGCTATTCACTGGAGGACGGGCCATTAGACAAGAAATGATCACCGGTTACAACATTTTTTAAGGAGGGGGCAGACTCCCCTACCCTAGGAGTGGCTGGTATATGCCCAATCAGCCATAGAATGGTGGTAGGTTTACCTGTAAATTGTGTATTCAGGGAAAATGTAGTTTTGATGACAGTGATTCAAAAAACCTTGAAACCCTAGCGCATCAAAAACCCCAGCAGATCAAATTTCAAGAAACTCAACCTATTATTATTATTATTATTATTTTAATGTAATATGAGTGTTATGAATATTTTTTTGAGTAAATTGTTTATAATATAAAAAATTCAATAGAACATACTTATTATCTTTTTTACTCTTTACTTTTACTTATTATTTTATAATCTAACACTAACTAGAGTAACATCTTATGTGTTTTATGAGTATAAATATATTTTGTACTAGACATTAAGTCACCTCTATAGATGATATATATGTAGGAACCTAAATGAGAATATTTTCAATATTTAAAAGAATTAAAATAAAATTTAAAGTTTAATTATTATAATATGAATCAATATAACAAATTATATTTTTGGCTCTTCTATATAAATTTTTGGGTTTCTTATGCATAGCCATCTATTCTTTGCTCTGTAAGAGGGGGCTCTACCCCCTTTTGGAGTTCAGGATTAGTATAAGTAGATAGGTATTCCTAATGAATTTCCGTGCCTATGACATCCCTTTCATAAAGCAACTGGACAAAGAGGGGCTTAGGGCTTCACAACAGACTCTCGATTAGGTGCATTGTGGCAACCTAAGAATCTAGGGTGCTTTGTATGAAAGGAAATGTAAGATCCAAAATATAAGGTTAAATATAGTAAGATTAGATAATATATCTAATATATGTAGGATCATGCTTAGATCTGAAAATTTATTATGGCCCTCTAAGAAGGGTTTTATTGAGTGGATCTAAAATAAATACAACACCTAGTGTCATATAGAATTCAAGCTAGGGGGCATGTTTTTTTATAGATATTTAGTTCATCTAGGAAGATAGATCAAAGGATTTTGAATGGGGACCATATTTTTGCAATAATGCAGAGCTCCTCATGAGATAATTGAATGAGAATTATAATCCATAAAAGGAGGATTTCCTTGCTTCCCTAATGTGGGTTCATCTATTTTATCTTCCCAAGCAATATTGGGAGGAGGAAAGCCTTGAGGGCATTGAAAATGCCATCGACAAACTTTTCATAGTATTGGTACACTTCATATGCATGGATTTATGTTTACATGAATATCTCCAACTTTTTTCCACACATACACGTATGGTCATCATAGTGTTTGGAAGCAATCTTTAGATTACAAAAAGTCTCCTTTAGATGCAACATTGTCATGAATATGGAAATATTATTAGGGATTGTCCCATGATTACCAAGGAATAGTTTGAGAAAAGAGACATTCAATTCACGGAAAGTCCCCAAATGAAGGAGAAATTTGAGTCCCTTGGGTACATCAAATCCTAACCATATCCCTATATCTGAAATAGAATCTTTTAAGGAGACCCAAGAGTAATTCAATATTCAATCAAACATGCAATCAATAGAAGGTAAATCCCATACACCCTTAAAAGGCATGGAAAAGTCTCTTAAAGAGCACCAGAAAAGTCTATTATCATAGGAAATGATAAGGTCCCCATTAGAAGAAGCTAATGTAGAAGACCTACCAGAAGATATGGATGTAGATCACCCATGACTAAATTCCCTTGTGCAATAATGGCATGGAAAATATGTGAAGGACATGTTACCTCAAGAGCTTATGCTTTTGTATAAGGTCTATCTTCGAAGAAAATAGTTGGGTTTGAGTTCCTCACACTTCAGTCTTGGGTTTAAATGATGGACTTCAAGGTGGTCTCCAGTAAAGAAGCTAAAAGTGAGTCCGCAATAGCAACAAGGCACTAATGCAAGGAAACGCTAAAAATTAGTGAACTCAAGGAAAGTAATGCAAAAGTCACATGCATTTTCCCCTTAGCATCAAAGCCTTCCATGTCGTTATTGTTATCATAATCATTTTTGGTAGGAATCTTATTAGTTTAAAAAATCCCCTGCATTTTAGTCCCCCTTTGGTAACTTTTTCTCATATATGAAAGGATCCCTTTATTGAACAAAATAAATAAGAACGATCAATGTAACTATATAAATAGTTATAAACAATAAACTAATTTATCCATATCAATTAAATACCCATACACATCAAAATCACGGCTTTATGGTACATTTCCAATTGATAGACATAATAAAAATAAATTAAATTATGATTAGACTTAAGATTGTTATCTTCTACCCTTTTAATTATACAATTAAATTATTTTTATCGTTTTTTAAATTATAAATTTTATATGGTTATGAATTTCATATATTGGTGATACTTTACCAACAATAAATAGAAGTGAATTTTTTATCTTTATATTTAAAAAATAATATATATAATATATATATTAAGTAAATATTTAAATTTTTATTTCGTTATTTTTTATATTTTTTTATAAAATAGATATCTAATTATTTGCCTACTTAATATATAATTGCTTTATACATAATATTAAAAATGATTAGTAATAAAAATAAAAATAAAACATATTGAGCATTCAACTAGACACTATTAAAAATCATTGACAGCAAAAAGAATCAAGCATCCATCTCTATAACTACACATAAAAAATGTGAAGATGTATATATTTCTAAAAATAATTGAAGTAAAATATTCGATATCAATTATATTTTTTTCTCTATAAGTTAAATTATATTAATAACATAGATTTATTTACTTGGGATTTATTAAGTTTAGAGTTATATAAAATTTCTAAAGATATAAATGTTATTTTGTGGAAATTTGAAAAAATGATTTTTAATAATAACTTTGATTATCTTTACTAGCTTTTAATATATATAATAAATTACTTTAATTGATCAAGTTATCACCCACATTAAAATAACCCACATTAAAATATCCAACACACTAAAACTTATATGTAATTTTTCATTCAATACAAATTAACACATATATAAGTAATCATCCTTTTACATTAGAATTTAAAATCTATTATATAAGGAAATACATTGATTTCTTTATCCAAAACATATTATAAAATTAAAATTAAAATAAATTAATATTAATTTAAATTTTTTTGAAACATATCGTATCTTAAATTAATATTATCTAATTTATAGAATCCTATAAATGATTGATTAATTCATTGCAAGAATTTAATTTTGATTATTATTATTCATTTTTATTATTTATTGGTTCATGGCAAAAATTTAATTATTAATATTATTATTCATTTTCATAAAACTTTAGGCATATAATTTTTGAAGCACAATAAGAAATATTGATAGAGAAAATCAGGTCTAATCTAAAATTTCAATATTTATTGACCTTTTTCTTAAAAGAAATTATTATATTTTAAAAATATAAAAATATATTCTCAAAATTTCTTCGTAACAATAATAATAATCACATAACTGCACCATAGCTTTATTATATTATATGAAGGATTTAGATTCTCTTGCATCAGATTCTCTTGCTCAGAGAATCATGTGAGACGCTTTATTGACACAAACATAAACATGGATATACATATGAGATACTAGATGCGTATTGCCCAGTTGAGTAGACGTTGACATACCTAAAAGCGGTACTGCTCGTATTCCATGTAACAGTCAGTTAGCTGAACTCGGTGCAGGCGTTGTCACAACTGTTTCTGATGCGGCCGCCAAGGTTTTTAAGGCAGGCGGTGCAATCAGACTGAGAGATTTCCTGATTGCAAATCCCACGCCCATAGGCGCTGGGTGAGCCTGCTCGCGACGCTTTGTAGTCGTAACCGCTGAAGGCTGTGTTTTCCTTCCGCCTTGGATCCGAGAGTACTAAAAAAAGGACTTCCGCTTTGGATCTTCGTCGTGTTACACAAAGACGATACGAATTTTGTTTTGGGCTTGCCTACCGCAGTGCCCACCATCAGGGCTACTACCATTACTGCCAATGCAAAGCTAAATGAGTACCTCATCTCGAATGATATATATATAACCTCTACAATGGGAAATGAAATGCTGGATGGAATGATAATAACGTCTAATGCAGCCTCCATTTATAGGCCTCGCGGTCACGGGGATGGCTGTGTATGTGTAGGATTATGGATAATATTTGTCTGTCGAATATGGGCCGAAGGATAATATCTCTCTGTGCATTGTGAAATGCACGAAGGATTATGGATAACATCTGTCTGTGGACTATAGGCCGAAATGCAGGAGTCATTCTATCGTGACTAAACCATCATGAGTGCCCGTAGAGTGGGCGCAAATTGCAATGACCACCACATCCTATCCTATTTCGAGAGGTACCAACGAATAAGACCCCTCAACACCGTGTCAGCAAAGATAGGTAGAAAGATGATGTGACACTTTATTTAATACCAATGGGTTGAGAGGCCTTCTACTTCACGCTTTCCAGAATTAGCGTGCTGCTTAATATGAAAGAGATGGTATACTTTTCCATGATTACAATGGATTTGATATATATATATATATATATAAAGCTAATAGAAATCTATTAATCACATACAATTACAACTCTCCACCTGTAAACCACTTCTAAAATTTTATCCATTATGCTTCTCATCTTGGGATAACTTTGTAGATCATTAACCTTACCCTTATAGAGGCATCACCCATTCATCTATGCTTTTAGCTTTGTTATTGCTTTTCTTTCTCATCACCTGTTTCAGCATTCCCCCATTCAGTGAGTCAGCCAGTGAGCTCAGCCAGTGAGCTCCTATTATTTGTTTGTTCATCAAGAAAAAATAGTCTGTTTATATTGTTGGGTATTTTTCTGCTAAAATCCCAGAAACACAAAAATTTGCACAGGGAAGCTCTTAAAAAAAATAACTGAACAGAGTATTGCATCACCATAAAAAAATTTCTAATCATTAAAACATAAATCACTCATACATATTCATCCTAGTAATAAAAAACAATCTTACATTTACTGCTGTAAATGTAATTCCTTACATTACATTTCAACCTTTCAACAAAAAAAATTTTACACCACTCGTGTGCATTCATTTATGTAACGCCCTGGGAACTGGGCGCGCCACACGACTGTGGGCGTCCCGAACAACGATGGGCGGAACCGCCACTAAACGGTTCGGTTGGGCGACCCGACACAAAAAGACACTTAACCGATGTAACGCAGGAAGGCATCGGGCAGCATGGGCGGACAGCGGAGGCGGAGCGCCCGAACACATGTAAGTTCGACACGGAGAATCGGGCGGTGGGTGACACGAACATATACCCACCCGCACCGGGTGTTGAACAAACGACATAGGCAGGGCGAGAGCTACACGACGACCGGCGGTAAGAAGGGCGACAGTCCGAACAACGGCCCACCCGGGCGGAACAACGGTGTAGGCTGGGCAACACGAGAGATGCCCGCCCGAACGAACAGGCAACTCGGCGAACGATGAGCATGGACCGAACAGCAAAGGGGAACGTGCGATGGGCGGACCCGAACGGCAGGCGCGCGACGTGGGCAGGAGTACCGAACAGCGGGCAAGGCAACACGGGCGAGACCAAACGGCACAATCCGCCGAGCGACATGGACCACGCATAGATCGAACGCACGGAGGACAAGGGCGGACGAGTTACATCGTGGGCGTGGGTGGCCATATGAAATAGGCCGACCCACCCCGAACGACAAACAACACGCCACCCGAAATGGAATAAGACGTCGGCCGAATGGAAGTAGGGGCGTCGTTCAAGCAAAAGGGAGGTCGGCTTGAGTAACCGACACTCCACCAAGTGAGCGAGGAACCTTATAAGTATGAGGGCGCTCATTTGGACAAAGGCATCAAGCAGCAAGCGCTCAAGGATCAAACGATCAAGTCATTTGTTCTAAGGCTTCGGCTACACCTTCGCACAACAGGCTCTTTGCGACGATGTGAAGGAAGGCTCCCGGTGGGAGGCGGAAGTGGTCGGGACTGTTCGAACAACGAACAGGGCGAACGAAGGGCGCAGCAAGAAAAGTGCAGAACGCACTCGGATGGTGGCAGGTCTGAACGAAACAGGGCGACGGTGTCGTTAAGAAGTGCGAGCAGCGCACTAAGACCCGAAACGCAGTTGTGGTAATTCGGTAGTCTGCAGATCCGTGGAACGATCGAAAGATCGTTCGGACAGTTGATTGGGTCGGCAAGTCCCGAACGGGATTGTTGTAAACGACGAAGCGTCGTGCAAGTTGACTGTCTAGAGAGTGAGGCCGAACGGCTCACTCGAATTGTAATTGTAAAACTGTGAATTGTATAAAGATCGGTTTTCAGAGGCGCCACCCGAGTTTGGGTCGGGCCTCCTCAAATTGGTGTCTTGGTTCTGTGTTTACGGTTTTATGATTGTGTTATGAATGCTGAACAGGATTATAAGTTAACTTATATAACAGATTTATATAACAGTTAATTATAAGTGGTTCGGTTAACGTAAATTAAAGACTACACGGTTCAAGGGAATTAAATTGGTGTTGGAAGTCGTAAAGAGGCGTAGTCTGCTTATGCCCGAACCCGGCATAAGGCAGTGCCGCACCCCTTATAAAGGCAAAAAAGATATAAGGGCGTGACAAGGCGGGTCGGGCGAGGGCGCACCCGGGCGAACGAGCCCGTATCAAAAAATGCTAAGTTGTGACCCGAGGTTGGCTTTGTGCACGTTCGTGCAGCTCGTTTGCCCG